>JAYMFT010281113.1:0-10489 GCA_038088735.1 Panulirus argus | reverse complement strand
ACATGCAGTCTATCTATACATGTATGGCACAACTAGTTTCGCGGAGACAATCCGCCTCTTCAGGTGCCAATAATCCATGTAGTTATTTAAATCCCAACGTCACACATCACTCTCTGGTGTAGTGGTACCGTCCGCTATCCAACTTCCACTTTTCCCCATTTGAGTCTGGAGCTCACTTCCCTACACTCTTTCACACAATCCCACTACTCTGAACAGTAGTGCTACCTCTTCCTTAACTCTCACCAACCCCTGACTTTACTCCTAAGATATTTCCAAACCATTATTCCCCTTTATCCTTGAGCTTCGTTTCACTCAGAGCCAGAAACGTACTACCTATTTCTCCTTTCTTCTCATCTTGGTTGCATCCACACACATTCAGACACCCCAGCACCGTGGACGGATACTGCAGGTCATGTGCCAGGGCTAATAATGTACTCTGGTGGTCAAATATGAAAGAAGGGAGCTATGGGTGCTAGCGACCAAGTAGTCAAGTACAGGTGCCAAGTACCTATGACAAGGGAAATAGGACCAGGGACACTTGGGACCAGGAACCAAGGCAGGGTAGTCAACATGATAAGGTTGTTCTCCACAACGCGAGGCTCAGGGGCGTATCCCTCTTCCCGTCCTCAGGAAGCAATACAACTACATACCACAATAACCGTTACGGTCGACAACATATAAGCGGTGAGCGGGAAGTGAGAACCAGTGTGGCAATAACATGCAAGCCGCCTCTCGCCTTCACTGTTTGACATTAACATCTCGTTGCCCCAGAGAGGATCTTCTTCCTTGTTGTGTTACTTGATGGCGGATGTTGAGCAGGTGACGTGTCCAGCTCTCTGCGACACCCGACATCCCAGGTGCTACCAGGACACACCCTTGCCCTCCGTGACACCATGACATCCCAGGAGCTACCAGGAAAACCACATACCCTCCATAACACCCCGACACAACAGATGCTGCTAGGAAACATCCCTGCATTTCGTGATATCCCGACACACCAGGTTCTTCCAGGACACGTACTAGCCTCTGTGACGCCTCAACACACCAGGTGCTACCATGACACATGCGTGCCCTCCGTGACATCTCGACACACCAGATGCTAACAGCATTCAAACCAGCCTAACAGTGACACTCCGACTCACCATGTGCTAACAGGACACATACCTGACCCTGACCCAGGGTGACAGTCTGACATACTAGGTGCTTCCAAGACACATACTTACCCTCAATGACACCGCGACACACCAGGCGCTGCCAGGACACATGATGATAATAATGATGACGATAATGACAATAATGATAATAATAATCACAACAATGATAATGATAATGATGATAATGATAATAATAATAATGATAATAATAATAATAATAATAATAATAATAATATAATAATAATAATAATAACAATAATAGTAATAATAATAATAACAATAATAATAATAATAATAATAATAATAATAATGATAATAATAATAATAATAATAATAATAATAATAATAGAAATAAAAAGTTTATGAAAGAAAATGTGGGAAGCTTAAAATACCCTGAGAATCATAAACATAATGTAAAACTGGATAAGGATTGTCATACCCTCCCTACATCATTCATAATCTCAACACCTGGGACGGAGCTCTTAGTGCAACCATTTGTAAAAGCTCGGGCGAGTTCGATTCGACAGTGGTATCGGACTACATCACGGGGACGAGGATCTCTACAGGCAGGAGGCGACAGTGGTGTGGATGGTGCTGTAGCTTCTTCCCGGACTGTCAGATGAGGTCCAAGTGATGGCTGGGAGCGCCAGGATATTCACTGTTGTATTATGGGTCAGGCGGAAGACGTGGCGGAGGAAGCAAATGTGAGTCTGGGAAGAATGAAAGTTGTGGGCATCTCCTGGAGTTAAAGTGCACGGAGTCCTAATGCCCTTGAGTCTACGATGACTACAGAGAGGGGTATGATGGTGCTGACCTGTTCCTCCCAGCTTATGTTATCGTCAGAAGTGACACTGAGAAGCTTAGTAGAATAAACAGCCCAGAGGAAGCTTGAGGCCTATTGAGACAGCAGAGGGTGGTACACACACGCACACACACACACACACAAATACCTTCTGTGAGAGTAAGCCTCATGTTTGTGTATTGAGGTAATAGGGCATGCGGGCAGAAGCTATTTTCTCCCTATTCAGGACTGTAAAACCAGGTCTGGTAACTCCGACAGCTGAAACATACTGTTGTGGTAGTATTACGCACGACTTTTGTAGCGCTTATTGTCCAATGCTTCCAAATGGAGACGCTCGTACCACTGAGGCCATAAGGCAGCGTCCCTCTCCCCTTCTCTGCTGAGAAAGCATCTCTTATGCTAACGGGGTGTCCGTAACCAGGTCAAGGAGAACACTTCTCAGCTCGGTGACCATTCTCGCAAAGCTTGGAGACCCTCCTCGGGTTTGTTAACCCCACTCAACTCTGTGATCTTCCACAGCTTCGTAACACACTTCAGTCTTCAAGTTTGGTGACAGTCTTCAGCTTAGTAACATTCTTCAGCTTGGTGACGGTCTTCAGCTTGGTAACAGTCTTCAGCTTGGTGACAGTCTTCAGCTTGGGGGCAGTCTTCAGCTTGGGGGCAGTCTTCAGTTTGGTGGCATTCTTCAGCTTGGTGGCAGTCTTCATCTAGTCTTCAGCTTGGTGGTAGTCTTCATCTAGTCTTCAGCTTGGTGGCAGTATTCAGCTTAGTGATTTTTTTCTCAGCTTGTTAAGAAGTTTCACCGCAACATTCCTGAGCATGGCGATAGGTTTAAGGGTTAAACAAATTTGCCTTCCAAGACGTCTGAAGCTGCTGTATGCCAATCTGTCTAGCTCTCGAGTGCCCCCCACTTAGTATTTGCCTAGTGAGGGCTGAGCTCACACTCAGCACCAACCTTGCCGTCATGGCGTGTGACACCCCAGTCAATATGTGATCTGCTTCAGGAAGATTGCCACCAACTGCCTCCGTACAGTCTGGACGCCAAGTAATCCTGAGTTAATGTGACATGTGCTGCTCCAGTGGTGTATGGTCAGCTTCTAGGTCTGGATGTGACCTTATAAACGTAAAAACTGGTGTTAAGTGCAGGCATACACTTGTATGTGGTGACCCAAAGAGATTGTTTTCTAGTAATGTAATTGAAAACATACCAGTTGTAACGATGAGGTGCATGGAGGGCGTCTCAGGGATTCTGTAAGAGTCAAGCTCTTTTGTCCCGTGGATGAATGGTGGTTGCTGGGCTGGTGGGAGAGTGGTGGCGACTGGGTTGGTGGAGGAGCGGTGGTGATAGGGCCAGCAAGTAGTGGTAACCGGGTCGGTGAGTGGTGGTAACGAGGCCGGTTGAGTGGTGGTGACTGAGTTGGTCGTATAACTCAATAACATCGGGAAGGACGAGTTTATATAGTCATCATTGAAGATGAAGTGGTGGCTATACAAGAACACAATAAAACAATGAGTTATATGGTGGTGATGATCACCCTTAATACGGGACTAGGCAGAAACGCGATGAATATAATCCGTCTTACAAGCTGGCTTGGAATTACATACACAATAGTCTGGTTTTGGGGTATATGAATATCCTCTGGACTGCACGAGAGGTGTAGGTGGGTAGGGTCTTTCTTCGAATCACAAGGTGGGTTAGAATTTGGCAAAAAGCGCTTGCAAGTCGGGAGGGTCGGGTCTGAAGCTGGACACGTTGAACGTTCAGCTGGGGCCGGGTCGGGCCAGTCTAATTTTAGGAATGACGTGTCATATTCTGATGAGAGCAAGCATGACATGATTCGGACATGGAGTGAATCACACAAAACTTCTGCTGACTTCACTACATTAATTTCTCCGTAGTTGTCTGTGGTGTGTGACAGAAGCAACTTTAGGTCATAATCCGATCATTATTAGAGGCTGTAATTAATTTACACCCCATCTGGTCGTTTCTAATTTTGGGCAGGATCTCGATGTGGCCTGGTCGTATATCCCATCCCGGGCCTGTCCTACTGAGGCACTGCATTACGTGTTCAACGTCATCAACGAAATGATAATAACGATGAGAACAGATCGTTTCACTTCGTTAGCAAGATCTTAATAACAGCGTCGTAAAGTTTGCCGCAGCAGGCTGGCAGTGTTGGCCGAAGAAGCAGTGGCATCGACTACCCTACGACTGTTCACGAGCTCCCTCCTCCCTGAGGAATATCACTTTGCGGAGAATATGTGTGAACGTTAACTGGTCACCATCACCGAGTAATTTCTCCTAAAACGAAATTATCGTAAGTTATTCCCATTGAACGCCGTCAGTAAGCCAGCGTACAGGGTGTTGGTTCCAGCGACACTCGGCAAGTGTGGTGTGGATCGCACTATCATGTTAAGAGACAAGTGTCCAGGGAGAAGCTTGCATGGTGCGGGAGGCAAGTGTGCTGCAGCGGTGTACGATGGAGACTCAAAGAGCGACTATGGTTGCATAACAACCTGTACCCACTGTAAAACACTGAACACGAGAGAGAGAGAGAGAGTGTGTGTGTGTGTGTGTGTGTGAAACGAGAAGCTAAATGTACTTGATCCACTCCCGGTACATGAGGACGGAGCTACAGATACTGTAAGAGACAGAAATAATACACGAGGCAGGATGGACAGGTCCGAGAGTTTACCATGAAAATATGTTGACGGTGGTGGACAGGGACCCAGCATACCCCGGTGACGGGCGGTGTGTGTGTGGAGAGAGAGAGAGAGAGAGAGAGAGAGAGAGAGATAGAGAGAGAGAGAGAGAGAGGAGCGGCGGAGATCATGGCCGGCCTCTTGCAGCTGATGTGGCGATCCATTTGAGTTATGGACTTGGGCAGAATTCAAGAACTCCTGCTGGTACTGAGGGGTTTCTGGTAATGACAGATAAAGTGAGTCTGGAGCCACAGTTACGAGAGACTTTTCGTGTTACCTCAGTACCGTCATCGCATCACCTCATCCTACAGTGTTGCTCTGAATCTGTTTCAAGTATATGGGAGAACAAAGGAAAGAAAGGGAACAGAAGACTCAGAATTGTAATTAGGACGGAACAAACAGACCTCTCTCGAGCCAGAATACGAGTGCAAACAGGCACTAGCTCGGTGCCTGTTCCCGGTCTCCATTCTTACAGACAACTATGACGTTCCCGTCTTCCGTTCCCTTGGCACTCCGCCCCTCCCTCCATCGACATCTTGTAACCGTATTTCGAAAGGTTTACCTAGCGTATCTGCACACATTTTCAGCATCATTCTTACCCGTTTCTCATCATTCCCTCTATATCTAAGGCTAGAGGTACAAATGTTCCTACTCCTTCAATGTAAATATCACAGAACCCCTCACTGCAGAGCTCTGGTACTGAATTCCATTTCCTGATTTATATTACCAAAGAAATTGAGGTCTGTGTAGTTTCCTCGATCATATCTCCTCTTTATGTCCCCATCCAGCTCTGCTCTTTTAATGTCCTCATTTACCTTATAGTCAAACTGTGTGTGTGTGGGGGGGGGGGGAAGGGGGGCAGGATTGGATGGGGGGGGGGGGGGGTCTCAAGGTACGGCGCCTGAGGACTGGCGGAAAGCCTGTGTGCTGCCACTGCACAGAGGCAAGGGGGACAACGGAGATTGTTTTAATTACAGAGGTATGAGTTTGGTAATTGTACATGAGTTGTATGGGAATGTGGCGCCATGCCCAGAGCATCAGGATGGGGAGGAACAATGTGGCTTCAGGAGCGGTAGAGGAGGTGTGGACCAGGTGCTTGTTGTGAAGAATCTATGTGAAAATGCTATAAGAAAGAGAAACATCTGTAAATGGCATTTATGCACCTGGAGATGATTTGTGGAAGGTGTTACTAGTATATGGTGTGGGAGGAGAGCTATCTAAGTATTGATGAGTTTCCATCTGGAGAGTAAGGCGAGAGTGTATGTGCGAGTAGGAGGGAAGGAGGGTGAGTGATTCCATGTGGCAAGGGTGTGTGGTACCACCACAGTTATTTGATTTGTTTATGGACGGGGTGGTAAGGTAGGAAAAATTCGACGACCTTAAAGACTGGGGCGTGTTTGCAGTCTGTTGGGGGTAGGGGATGTGGACGGAAGGTTAGTCAGTCGTTATTTACTGATGACACGGCCCTAGTAGCAGGCTCGAGTGAGAAACTGCAAAAGCTAGTGTCTGAGTTTGGGAAGGTGCTTAAGAGGACACAGATGAGAGCGTGAATGTAAATACAAGTAACGTTATAAAATTTAGCAGGGAAGAGAGATAGGCTGGTCGGAGTGTCAATCGAATGGAGGGAACCTGGAGGAAGTGGAGTATTATAGATACCTGGGAGCAAAATGGCTGCGAGTGGAACCATGGAAGCAGAAGTAAGCCATAGAGTGGGTGAAGGGACTAAGGTCTTGGGTGCATTGAGGATAGCGTGGAAAGATAGGTCACTGTCTACGAAGAAAAGAATATGTTTGATGTTTTAGTAATCCTAACGGTGCTCGAAAGCCACTGATGATTAGGCACGGGAGAGATTGGATGTTTTGGAAATTAAATAATTGCCTGAGGAGACTGTGTAGTATAAGGAAGGTTGATCGAGAAAGAAATTTTCATGTAAGAGAGGGATGTGGTAGTAAGAAGGGTATAGATGAGAGGGCTGAAGAGGGTGTGATGAAATGGCTTGGGCAAATGATGAGGATGTGAGGAGAAGCTAACAAAGAGGCCATATTCGTCAAAGGAGGACTGGATAAGGAGATGGGAGAGAGAACGACGGAGACGGAAGGATGGAGTGAAGGATACTTTGAGGTGTCGGAGCTTGAACACGCAAGAGAGTGCGAGACTAAACGGGTGAGAGCGAACTGGAACGGCGTGGCGTAGAGGGGTCGACGTGTTGTCAATGGGCTGAACAAGAGCATATGAAGCGGCCAGGGGAACCCACAGAAAGGTCTGTGGAGGGAGTATGGCTGTAGGTAGAAGACTCTAGTTTCTGTGTAATATAACCGAAAGCTATTGCGTGTATGTGGGCAAATGAAACCATCCTTAGTCTGTTCGTGGCGATACCTCCCTACGCAGTAAGCGATGAACAAGTATGAAAAATATGAGAGAGAGAGAGAGAGAGAGAGAGAGAGAGAGAGAGAGAGAGAGAGAGAGAGAGAGAGAGAAATATATGTATAGCATAAGACTAAGTAATGCTATTAAAATTCGTTAAACATAGCAAATGTCTACATAAAGTCTATCAGTTTTGTTCTAAAGATTTAACGATTTTCCCCAATTTATCATTTCTTGCAACTTCTCTTCAACCAAAAATGACGCTGACAGGACGATGGGTCGAAGGGTATTTCTATTCTCATCTAATAAATGTTTTTTTTTATGATTGATACCGAAATTAGTTATAGTTTGGCTGATGACGGAGTATAGAGTCACAATTTATACATGTGACTGTAACCTCGTTCTGTATGTGTACACGTATTAATATTCAGTAGACTTGACTCTTGCTGTCAGTGCAGCGGGTCCGTGTGTCACGCCCGCCCGACCTAACGTGTATGAGAATCGGTGTCTGAAACTGGTGCAGCGTCGCGTGCCCGCCAGTTGACTCGCTCTCTAATTTGGGTAGATATCGTGCCAGCTTCGGAGCCGCATACATTACTCTTACTGCAGTCTCTCTCAATTTATGTTTTTAAGTCATTTTTCTTAAACCTTTTCATTGATCAACCTTCCTCTAGCCTGTTTATAGAAATATATGTATAATTATTGGCTGGAAAGCATCTTACTTTAAGAAACATACATATAATCATGGTCATTAGGAATTATCCTGTGATGCATTTACTGCTTTGAAGATTTAAGTCTTTGTTTGCGAACGCAGACATGATGTTTCACTTTCCATGGACAGTAAAATAGACATTATTTGAGGTGACAAACACACACACACACACACACACACACACACACACACACACACACAAACACACACACACACACACTTTCTCGTCTTTGTTTCAATGACGGTATAACAACGTCAGTGGAACTGACGGCGTATTATACATAACAAGGAGGCTAGAAGCGGTATGCTGGGGTGCCTTTGCATAATAAATTCCTGACAGTACAGTCGTCTCTTCTCGAATTACAAACATCCGTTTGCAACCTTACAGCGTCTCACATCAGCACAAGGGCTTGAAACCCATCCGCGAGGCCTCCTGGTGGCACGAGTCATTGTTGTAGGGAGAGGGTCAGGTCACATAGGGTCGCGTCCGCTGTAGCTCTGGGGTGAGCCTCAGCTGTGCCCGCCGCCTGCCTGGTCCTGGCATCATGTACACCAGCACACCCTCAGCTCCAACTTCCAATATACCCTTAGGACCTCAAGTCCATCATTCTTGGCTACGCCCTAAGTCCATCCACAGATACACCCTCAAACACACGCTCAGTTAAAACCTCGAGTACACCCTCAACTGCATTCTCAAGTACATCCGCAACTACACTCTTTAAGTCCACCCTCTGTTACACCCTCGAGTACACCCAGAGCCGTAAGCAGTGAGTGGGAGAGTGTAAGCGACAACAGTCCACAGTACCGGCCGACCTGTGCAGAGGGCCATCGCCAAGTAATGGCTAAGATCAAACAGCAAATAGCCAAGCAAGCAAGCAAGCAAGGAGCTGAGCGTGCCTGTGTTGGGACTTAACCTGGAAATAGAGCGCTGAGACGCGGGGTAATGCAAGTAGCCACACACAGCTTACCTCCACCACACCACCACCACCACACTGTTATTGACCATCAGGCTCCAAAAAGGCGTCTCAGGTTCGCCCGGTATGTGGTGTTAAGACCGGGCAGGTAGGGTAAGGCGACCTCAGCTCACATCACATGACAGCAACACGAGGAAGGCGGCGGCTGTAGTTCTTCATAACGCTTTCCACAACGTCTACGTCTACGTTAGTGCCAGATAACCTAATGTGAGTCTTATGAGAGAAATACTAATTGGTTCTCGTACCTCGATAAATAGAGACAGCTTAGGTTTAATGCGCTGATGCTTTACGCGGCAATCTAACTGAGCGTCGCAAGAGGCGCAGGTGAGGCAGGTCCCCTCCTCGCCCGACGATGGAACACGACGGCACAAGTCTGGCGCATTTTAAGGACGTAGGTACGAACTCCCCGGGCCATGAACCCCAGAGTCGTGCCTGGACCCCAGGCCGTGGTGATGGTAGGAGATTGGGGAGGAGGGGGGTCTGGGGAGGGAGTAGGAAGGGGATGGGAATGTCACGGAAAAGCGAGGGAAAGGCAAGAAGCCTGTGATGGGAAAGGAGCTTCAGCAAGGGAAAGGGAGGGGCTGCGGAGCTTCGGTGAAGAGGGTTGGGAAAGATTATCTGGGGAGGGAGGTGCTGAGGAGGGGACTGGTCAACACTAAGCTCGGATGATCCAATTTCCGGCCATTACATTATTAGAATACCAGGCTGGCCAGTCTGGCTACGGATACATTACATGCCTGATTGTGCTGGCGCGTGATGCTTCCTTAGCGGAGTAGGGGAGAGGGACGCTGCCTTATGGCGTCAGTGGTACGAGTGTCTCCATTTGGAAGCATTGGACAAGAAGCGCTACAAAAGTCTAGCGTAATACTACCACAACAGTATGTTTCAGCTGCCGGAGTCACCAGACCAGGTTTTAGTTCTGAATAGGGAGAAAATGGCTTCTGCCCAAATGCCCTATTACCTCAATACACAAACATAAGACTTACTCTCATGAAGGTGTGTGTGTGTGTGTGTGTGTTTATTCCTACTTATGATTACAAATGACAATGGAATATAAAAGAATTCAAGCAGATCACTAGGCCCAAACTAGGTTGTGTGTGATGCTGAAGGGAGAACAAACTCCTGTATTAACGTGGCAAGCGTAGAAACATGTACATATGTTTCAAAAGGGAAAGCCAGTGTATTTTTCATAAGACTATGGAGGAGGTGCAAACACTGTTAGTCGTGAATTTGAAGCAAAATATTTATCAAGTGTGTGCTTAAACGTATTCCTGGCGCTGTTTCAGGCCACTGTAATTCGTAAATCATTTCAATATGTCAACAAACCTGCTGAAGACAAAGCATTTCGCCTCAATCGAAGTAAAAGGTTTGACCACGAGTTTGTAAACATAACTCAGACTGAAACGTATCAAAACTATCCTAAAGTAGCGCGTAAGATCGAGATTATCGAAGCCTTTGATAATTTTGGAATACCTGTATGATATCACCTCTAAATTTTCTCTTTCCTAATCCAAATAAATTGAAGTCGTTGCGTCGGGTCTCATAGGATCTGTTTTTCAGGTCGGGAATCATCTTGGTGGCTCGCCTCTGCACTTTCTCCATTCTGTTTTTGTCTTTCTTCAGTTAAGGTGATCAGTTTCTGTTGTAGATTTATTTCGAACTTATTATCGTCTGCGAATTTCGATATTTTGCAATGCAGCCCGTTATCAGTATCATTGATATATATATATATATATATATATATATATATATATATATATATATATATATATATATATAT
>JAYMFT010281102.1:0-10489 GCA_038088735.1 Panulirus argus | reverse complement strand
GAGTACTGCTCTCTCATTTGGGGTGGTTCTAGCTCTGCATCCTTACTTGACAGAGTTGAGTCGAAAGCGATCCGACTATTAAACTGTCCCAGGCTAACTTCCAAACTTGACCCCCTTGCCCTATGCCGCAGTGTTGGTTCAATTTCCCTATTATATAGATATTACTTTGGTTTTTGCTCCTAAGAGCTGGCCGCTTGTGTGCCCAAACTACTGGCTAGACCACGCAATACTCGGCAAGCTGGTGCATCACACGATTATTGCTTGGCCATCAACAACTCAAGGGTTGGCCGTTTTGATAAATGCTTCTTTCCCTACACGTCGAAGCTTTGGAACTTTCTACCTTCTCATGTCTTTCCCAGTAACTATGACCTGGCACATTTCAAAAGAAAGGTCTTTCACTTTCTCAAGAATACGTAAATACTTTCTCTTGTCTTTTCTCTTTCCTTTTCATAATTCTCTCTATATTTCAATTAGGGCCCATTTTTCATGTGGACTTTTGTCCGTGACTGAAGCCTTCGACATAAAAAAAATAGAAATATGAGAGGGGTTTATGAGTAAGGGAGGCTTGGTACATACGGGAGGGGGGAAGGAGTACGGAAGGATTAGTAACTGTGAGAAGGGAGGTTGGAGAGGATCTGGGGATGTGAATCATATGTTGCGTGTGAGTATGTGTGTAAAAACAATGAAATAAGTGAAGAACGGTTTGTTAAATGTAGGCAGCCTTTCGACTGAAAATATAGTTTAGATATTACAGAACTTGGGCTGGTGTGTTGGTTGATTACAAAAGATCAAGGTGCGGTCGGCTACTTCTACACTTTGGATAAGCACATGAGTAAGGTACAGCTACATGATACAGGGAATGTTTCAGAGGAAATTCTATGGTTTATACATTATGCATTTAGCGTGTGGTTAGTTGAATGGTAAGTGATGAAAAGTTACACATCGGGTGAACTGCAGTAATGTTATGGTTGGCATACTTTAGTGTGTGCGTATGTGTGTGTGTGTGTGTGTGTGTGTGTGTAGTTCTGTCCCCTCTCTTCATATCTGTTAACATGCAAGCCTGTCAAAAGATTAAATTTCCAATCAAAATGATTAACAAATCAAGTGAAAAATGAAAATTTCACCCAACCTCTTTGATATAATGCATTACGATACTACAGAAGATCTACAGCCTGACATAACCGTACAAACCAAACAATACCATGAGCATCACCTGAAAAGCTTCATTACCTTACGGCCGGCGAACCAACATCCCCAAACGAATCAACATCCCCCACACGACCCAGTCCCAGCCTCCCCTCCCTGCACCACACCTGCTGGGCATCACACGGCCACCACGACCTCAGGGGGTGGCGAGGGACAGCTGCCGCACATCAATAATCCATACCTCGCTGAAGCATGAACTTCGGAGACCATTCATGGCCCAGTGAGCGACGAAACTTGGTCACTTTCCCCGACCTCCCTTCCTCATCCGCAGTTCCTCGCCCTCCCTCTCGCTTGCTTCCTCGTCCCAATGCCTCTACCCCACCAACTGCCTCTCCTGCCCCTACCGCCCCTTCACCTCTCCCTGCCTCCCACACCCGCTCCCACTGGCGTTGTTCCCATCTGGTCCGCGGTCAGATTTTTTTTTCCTCGACTCCCAGGAGCTCGACGTGGACACGTCTGGAAGACTGAACTGTTACGGAGCTTCCGAAACAGGGCTGGCGAAGTTGGTTATTCCCCAGCAGGCTCGGGGGGAAAAGTGAAGTACTTCCTGAGGAACCCCTTATGAGGGTAAACAGGGAGATGTGGGCCAGCCACTCTCACCCAACTCCGCCTGGGAAATGTAAACAACACACGTTTATAGACGATGGTAGACTGGCAGAGCTCTGGTGTCGCATACCCTGCCAGCTACTAAGCCCAACCATCGCCGCTGCACCAGCCCTTGATAAAGACTGTAAGGGAACGCCCTTAGATGGGTGAGTTGCGTCTGTCTATCAGGATAATGAAGGGGGACCTCGCTAATATACTGAGATTAGTGGTAAGACAACCCCCCTTTCCTCCCCTTAAGGCTCCGATGATACCTAAGGACTTTAAATTTCGTCTGCCGTATCCTTCTCGGGGTTAGAACACCAGGAATCCCAGCATCCGCCGGAGGTAAAAGAGAGCTTGGCATTAGGGAGACGGCACACGGCGGATTACCTGGCCATGTCACACACATCCTTAATAACTGCAGAAGCAGTTGGCGCTATGGGAGGTGTTCAGGTGTGTGCAAGAGTTGGTCGTACTGACCCTCATGTTGGCATCTGCTCACGTCTAGCTAGCACTGTGACATGGTCTTACTGGGGCATCTAGCGGATAATCTCCATTAGTAAACACGGACAGGGTTTGTAGCCTGGATACCACTGAGGGTTTTCTTAAAAGCTTTATAAAAATTAAAGAAATTGAAACAGTTTGCGTCTGTATTTCTAAGTTAACTTCCAAAAGAGGACGTTTTCTTTAGACGACAAAATGTCATCAGCAGACTCTCCTTTTCCTAACAGAAATCTGCTTCAGATAAAGGTCGTTTTCCATGTTCTTGGAGGTTGCCTGGCGATTTGTAATTCATCAGTTTATGTCCGTTCTCATGTGAGACCAGACCCTGCCATATGTTCAACGACAGGACACAGTGATTCCTTTTTGATAACATATGTATATATTCTTAAAACCTACTTATGAAAATGTAAATACTGAAGAATCTTATGTATCACACACAACACACAGCCACACACATGCACACAAACACACACAGACACACACACACAGAGACTTACACACAAACAGACACAGACACAGACACAGACACACACACACACACACACACACACACACACACACAGTAATGATAACCATGTGGTCTTCATTTTCGATAATGCTTCTCAGGTTCTGTTTCTGAAAAATCTTGGTTCTGACACCACAGAGAACTGGGTGATGATTCTGCCGTATGTAGATCTATCTGTTTCAATTTCACTAATTACGTGAAGATACTTGGTAAAAATGCCGCCTAAATCAACTCTGATTTGTACATATCTGCGTTATGTACAGTGGACTGTCGACCCTCCTTCCCATGTTGCTCAATAACTTTATACAAACGGGAACAGTAAAAACTAGGGGGTGAAATAACATACACCATTACTGTTAGTGGATCTCCGTTTCACATCTGGACACTCCTTGTGCTAGTTGCACCAACTCGTGTTGTGATTTCTATGTATTTTTCTGCTGAGCGATGTCTCTCCCCAGGCAGAAGGAATTCTCGCGGGAGGTATTCTCAAGTAAGGCTGTTTACCTGTCCAAGTCAGCCTGGTCATTTGGGTCACCCAGGAAATTGAGCACCAGGTTGGGCTGTCCGAGCTCTGTACTCTCTGCAGTGGGTTGTAGACAGTAAGCGGCCACACTGAAACTATCTTCCCGAATTAGGAGTATTACAGAAGAGCTCAGAACCAACTTCCCCCCACCGCATCATAATTCCGGGTCTTACTTCGTTTCAAAAAGTACTAAGCTCCCGCGCTGGTTATGAGATCTCCCAGTATTTACCACACACCTATTTTGCTTTTACTTTTCTTCACTTTCTATCTTCTCAGTCTTCCCCTTACACTCTCTTTCCTCATTACAGATCATTCTAATTTAATGGCCTTTGGTTTTTCTGGGGTATAGATAATATCCGGAGTCGCGCCCGTCTCTGCTGCCAACGAGAGGGACAGGCTCAGGCAGTGGCAGCATAGACCCATCCAAATACACTTGCCCCTCTAATAAATCTGACGCCATCTTATCGTCGTTCATGATTCCGTTTCACAGGAAGAGTATGTGCTTATTGCAACACTGTTGCACGCCTCTTGGACTTAAAATCTCCGAACTTCAAACGTCATCCGGTTTAAAGTTTGCCTTTCTTTACTAATTCAGTTCTTCTCTCACCTACTGCGCGCTCAGCTCTACATGTATCATAACATTCCTCGACGATCTAAAGTCCTATCTCGAGGTCGTGATATCGTCAAGCTGAGGTCTCTTAATTAGAATACCGACGTACATCAAAGGGTAGTGGGTTTAAAGCCCTTGAGTTGTTCATTTCTAATGACGGGGAGCAGATCATTAACTAACTTGTTCATATTCCTAGCTGTCAGGTATCTGGATATGCCTTTCAGCACCAGTCCTTAGCGTTACAGCTACACAAATCACCATAAGTTTGTTCATCGGGTCACACTCTTGTAAACCTTTCTCTACTCGTCGCACCTCCTCCTCCGGCTGCCGCCTCTAAGCGTTAACAATGAGATTGCAATCGCATAGATTAGACTGACGCATTACAGTTTTCTTTATAATTTTCTGGGGAAGATAACTATCGCTCCTTGGGCGATGCTTCAGTCTCTGCTCAGTGAACTGCAGAGACTTTTGT
Source organism: Panulirus argus (assembly GCA_038088735.1). Classification (NCBI taxonomy): domain Eukaryota; kingdom Metazoa; phylum Arthropoda; class Malacostraca; order Decapoda; family Palinuridae; genus Panulirus; species Panulirus argus. The sequence continues at coordinate 6,084 of JAYMFT010281102.1, read as the reverse complement.
TTTAGGAATGGTGGAACATATCACCTCTTCCTCGAAGACCATCTCTTCTATTAATATATGGTTCAACCATACCTGCTTGGTGGATAAGAGAACTGGAATACTGGACCTAGAAAACTTTGTTTTATATGGATGAGCTGTATGAAGACAATGGCTCGCGCCAGGTTAAGGCCAGGTGAATCTCTAACAACAAACTTTCCTTCTTTTGACAAGCATTCAGTGTTCATCCCCATACGAAATCACTTCAAATAATTCATTTTTGAGAAAAAAGTTTCCATATCTGAAGAAAGTGTGACAACTTTTCCTTTTCTCCCGTTGATAGGTATCTTTAGTTTTAGGTCAACTCTATCTGAGGCAACCTCGGTCGTTCTTCCTTCGCTTTTAAATCTGCTCACATCAGTCTGGGGGCTCCCTTATACTGCCACATATTCCCTCATCAAAAGTGCTGCCTATTCCATAGCTCTCGCCCTTGCACTTTAACCCTTCGACATCCCCAAACCATTCTTACCGCTTACCCTTGTGCTTTGTTTCAGTCAAATCCCTACTACCCCACTACTGGAAGTAGCGCAGCATTGTGTCTTAGAAGCCTCTGGAAAGACATCATGGGTAACACCAAGACACTCTTTAGAAACAGTTCCTGGATTAATTATACATGTGTAAACAATGAAATAAGGGAGGAAAAGGAAGGTACTAGCATGTGGAGTAAACGTTCATTACGAAATAATGACTTCAGTAACGTATCATCAGGAGGGGCAGCTCCTCGTGCTGCATCCGGTAGATATTACCAGCATATCATCATCGGTGTGGTAGTGCATGATATGACACCTGCTAGCACCAGGTCCTGCTTCTGCTGCACTGCCCCTCGTTCTCTGACCGGCTCTGCTTGTATTCCAGAGGGGCCTGCATCAGGTAGGTGCATGGAGAGTGGTTTGGCACAATACATATTGGACATCCCCCGCCTCTCTGAGTGCAGTGGAGGCATGGGGTCCAGGACGCTGGGTATTGGCCAGTGTTTTTTGTTATTGCAACAGTTTCTGTCTACTTTTACCACCAGGATTTGTTTCGTGAAAAGTATTGCGAATAAAAAAAGAATTGTTTACTGTTTTCCTATACCTAGGGTATCTTTACCTGCCCCAGTGGAGGGGAGGGCGGAGGTGGGACTACAGGAAGTGTGTGTGTGTGTGTGTGTGTGTGTGTGTGTGTGAATTACCTACATGAAATCACCTACTTGTTTTGTACGGGGAGGTATCTCTTGAACCATCTCTACTACCATACAACTTTTCAGGCTTTTCTATGCTGTCCGCAATTACTCTATTCCCAGTCAGTTTATTCCATCCATCCATAACTCTTATGTTAGAAAGGTACTTCTTTATGTCCTTTCTAACAAGCTTCATCTTTAATCTTATGTTATAGCCTCTAGTTGCTCTATCCCAACATCTTTTGAGGAACTGCTCAGTCTTCGTTATGAATCAGGTTTAAAAACTTCAAGTCTGTGATTAGGATCGCCCTTCACTATACTCTTTTTCATGGTGGGCGAATCTAAGGCCTGAAGCCTTTCTTTTTAACTCAGCGCCTGAATTCTGGTACCATCTTTGTTGACCTCTTCTGTAACTTCTCTAGTAGGTCTGTGTGCTTCTTTAAGTGCGGTGATGAAACTTGAGAAGCATATTCCAGTTTTGACTTTACATGAGACGTAGACAGCTTGCTAAACATTCCCTATCCATGAAATTGAATGCAATTCTGTGTAATATTTGCCAGCAGACAGATGGTCTTGTTAACTCTTCTCCTAAGGTGGGACTCTGGAGAAAGGTGAGGGACGATGTCGACTTCCAAGTCTCTCTCACACACAGCTTCCTGCAGCTTATTTCCTGCTGGATGATATTCATATCAAGGCCTCCTTTCACTGTAATCCATCCTCAGTATTGTACACTTTGTCGGGTTGAACTTCATCAACTATGTACCAGACCGGCACTGGAGTGAAATATGGTCCCGTTCTGAGTTGATGTAATCCTCCTCGTTTTCCACCTCCCTAATGACCTTTGCGTCATCTGCAACCACAGTTTGGTTGAAGTCCATACCTTCTACCAAGTCTCGGGCTGTCCCGTTGCGCGTCACGGGGTGCACGGGGTGTCACGTTGTGCATCGCTGGGTGCGTCACACCACCACCGTGATCATCTCTGCAGCTCCCCAGCCTTGACCTAGATTCTTTTTGATCAGATCTAAAGCTCAGCGTGTAACATGATTACATTGATTAATAATTAATCACTTACGCACAGTATAATGAATCTGATTCAACATCATCCCAGACCTTTAATTAAGATAATGCTATTCTCATCAGTCGAAAGCACAGTAGCAATATCTACGCCGACCTTAAATAATCAATTCACGTTTCTCTTTCGTGTCGAAGACACACAACCAAGCGTATATCATCTTTTCATTCCTCTTATCTACATAAGTTAACTCGTTTCAGAATCAGATTATCTTCAGTATTCTTCTTCTTCAGGCAAGGTAACGCTTCATAATGAATATGAAACACCGGAACAATATTTCGACAACAACGATGAGTCCTTCAGTTTTCCCGGCCGATGTGGTACCATCTTTTCCTGTTCCTTTTCCTCTAAGATACTGTTTAGAGACATTAGATCTAGTTAACATAGCCTCAGTTATCTTGCTTTCTAAACGTCATAGTTCACACTTCTGGCTCCTGATTCCGAGAAAAAGAATTTCGTGCAGCTGTTCCCATTGCAGTTTCATGTGCTCCTTTCATATGCTTTGCCTCAGCCTCGGCAACCAATGAGGTTCCTAACAAACCATTTAAATGACAAAGGCAATGCCCACGAGGGTCTTGGGATGTGTTGGTTTGTTCTTTAAAGTAAAGCCTCTCCTATCGAGTGCTTACTCTAATTCCATGATCGGCATCTAATGCCCGCTGTACGCCTACGCTATGCGCCTCGAGTTACTGAAAGGGACTGGTACGGAGTTAAAATGCCAGTCTAAAACCAAATCTTTGTATTCCAAAATTAAGAACTTTACGGTGGGATGAGATTCGTACGACAGGCTAAGTAGTCAATACAACTATTCAATGAAAGGGATAATCACTGTGCATGTGTCTGTGTGTAATAACCTAAGTGTTTGTATTGGATGAGTGGGGAGTTTTTACCTGTGGGGTCTCATCTTTGGGACATTTTCTACAAAAACACGATCTTTTAAACTTCTGTTTACCTCATTTATCCACTGCTCTTAGTCTATAAAAGTACTTCCTCACATCCTATCTAGTAAGCTTCTTCGATTTCATGGTGTGTCCTCTTGGCTGTTCTATTCCTACATCTTTCGAAGAACTTTTCATTGTCTACGTCATCAATCTAGTTTGAAACTTTAAACGTTGTGCTTAGGTCATCACTTACTTTTTTCTCTTCCGTGGTGGGCAAGTCTAAGGCCTCTAGCCTTTCCCTGTAACTGTGTGTGTGTGTAGAGCGCAGCCTCACTTTCTTATTTCTGATATACTTTAGACTAGATACCTGTCAACAGATGCAGTTGCCGTGAAGCAAACACTAACCAAGATGTTTTCTCAAGTCGTTACCACATACTGTAATTCCCACCTTCAGATATTTTTCTTTGTTACAGGCCAAACCTTCCAGGGCTCGACATGACCCAATGTGACCTGATATTACCTTATTGTACAATATCTCATTATGTATGACCCAACAACACATCATATCATACGACCTAGCATCGCCTGATGTGACTCAGCATACCCTGCATAAACCACATCACTATGCGTGGCCTAACATCACTTTACACGACTCACAACTCCCTACCTTACACAATTCACCATCAACAAAGACACCTCTCACCTTACAGGACATTACCACCCCAAGTAACCCAGCATCACCCAATACGACCTTGAATCATTTCAGACAACCCAGTAAGTATCACGTTACTAAAAACCTTTTAACCCGACATCATCAGATCTCCTAGGACTACGGTATACAACCCAGCATCACCATGAGGAAACCATCATCATTCACACGGCTCAACCTCAGTTCCTCCGTCACGCGTTTTGGGCATCGCACACTCATTACGACCCCTAGCTGCCTGACATCAATAACCCATACCTCACTAATTTCACAACTTAGGGAGTCCATTTATGGCCCAGAGAATATCAAAACTTGGCACTCCTCCCTGCTGCCTGTTTCTCTGCCTCTTTCCCTCTCCTGTCGCCCGCTGCCTCTCTGTTACCCCTGCCCCCAGATCACCCCCTCCCCACCTCCCTACTGGCCAGGGTTCTCATCTGGTCCGCAGTGAGAGTTTTACTCCGATTGAGTAATGGTAATCTATGGAGTGCACTGCAGGTATACCTAAAACGGGTGAGTTGTTACTACTAAGAAATACTTAAACTGGGTTCCTCGATGATAGTAACTCATTAGCATAAGCGTAGGGCTCCCTGAAGGGGCCCCCCTTACGTGTGTAAACAGGGAAATCTATGCGAGCCACCCTCGCCTGCCTCCGTCGGGGAAATGTAAACACCCGAGGAAAATAGGTGATGGCGAACTGTCGGAGCTGTGACGTCCCGCACCGTGGCCGCTCCGCTGATGGATCACCGCCACTGTACGGCCGCTCGATGTGGTCTGTTGGGGAGACTTTACGAGGGTAGGGTTGCGTCTGTCTGCCACGGTGGTCGAGGGTCGTCTGTTTAAGATCCCGAGATCAGCGGCAAGGCTCCCCTGAGGCCTCCATTCTGTGGTAGGTCATAGTTTTCTAGTCTGCCTTATCCTTCTCAAGGTTGTAGAAGTGGGAGTCGCAAATCCTAACGGAGGCAAAGGAGGTCATGACAGGAGGTGGGCACAACACCGTGGATCACCTGACTGTGTGAGGGCTTCAGCATGTAACTATCGACTGATGTAATAATAAGTGTTCCAGTATGTCTGTGGGTTTCTTGATCAAACTTTACTCTAAATCAGTGAAATTCAAAGGTGTATTGATGTGTACCATCATTTGTAGAGTAATACATATATATGATACGGCATTCCGCCTACATCTGATTACACCAAGGGTGAAAAATCACCTTTGGCGAGGCTATATCATCGTGTGGAACTAAAAAACAAGTAGTCTCTTCTAGGAACATTTCGTTTAGAAGGAAGTTCGCCATTCCCCTGCTACTGATTGACAGCGGCCTGGATGCTGCAGGAGCCCCCTATTTACAGCCACGCCGCACAGACCTTCCTGTAGTGTCTACTGACCGCTTCATATGCCCTGTTTCAGCCCACTGACAGTACGTCGCACCTTGTGTACTACATCGTTCCATTTCACTCTATTCCATGCATGTCCCACACCCTCCTGCATGTTTAAGCCTCTAACTCGCAGCGTCCTTCGCTCTTTCTTTCCATCTCGTCCCCGCTCTCCTTTCCTTTTTGTTCCTTTTACCTCTGACACATGTAACTTCATCCTCTCCATATGATAAAGCCATTTCAGCATACACTACTAAACTTCCCTAAACAATGCATACTCTGCACACTACACATCTCTCTTACAATGTCATTTCTTACTCGATCAGCTCTCCTCACATCACATAATGTCGTCATGCTTTTCATTTACAACACATCCACTCTCTTTTATTGTTTATCTCGGGCCAGTGACTCGCAACCATACAACAACGTCCGAATTACTATACCATCAAACATAACAATCTTTGCCCTCGTAGACACTAATCTCTCTTTCCAAACACTCCTTAATACGCCCAGAACCTTAGCCCCCTCATCCACCTTGTGGATCACTTCAGCTTCTATGGTTCCATTCGCTGCCATATCCACTCCCAGGTATCTAAAACATCTCACTTCCTCCAGCTTTTCTTCATTTAAACTCACACTCTAAATAACCTATGTCTTTGCAACGCTAGAATTATAAATCTTGCTTTGATTTTATTTTAACTTTCAGCCTTCTTCTCTCACAAACTCTCGATCCTGGCTGTTGGAGATTTGCATGTTAAATGAAAGTGCGCGTTCATATGTACTATTTCAAATATATATATATATATATATATATATATATATATATATATATATATATATATATATATATATATATATA
>JAYMFT010281091.1:0-10489 GCA_038088735.1 Panulirus argus | reverse complement strand
TGTTTGAAGGAATAGTAGTTCCAACAATATTATATGGTTGCGAGGCATGGGCTATAGATAGAGTTGTACGGAGGAGGTGCTGTTCTGGAGATTAAAGAAAAAACAAAAAAGGAAATTATAGCAACATGAAATAGGAAGACCTGTTAATAATATATTGAAAATAGAGCATATAGTCAGGAGGCACTGAGGAATGCAAAGATTTAAATGTAGTACTCATCAGTTGAAACACTTCAAGAGTAGAGTAGAAAAAAATGTGGAACATATTCAAGAGGCAAAATCTGGGGATATCAAAGAGACTAGAGACAATGCCCCTGGCATTAGCACAGTGAAAGCAGGTTTATTAAGTGATGGTAGAGGAGGACTCAATGTAAGATATGTGGATGGATTAGAAGAGAGTTGATGTAGATAACTGCTTTCAAGGAAATATATATACTGTAATATGTAGCAGAAATGTACATTTTACAAACACATCCAGTGAAGTATCCACCACTAACTTTGAACATAGTAGAAAATTTTAGTTGATCATTCTAGTAATGTATTAAAATGCAGTTATATCTCCAAGGAATTGCTGGGATGAAGGATTATATCCTGTGAAATGTTAGGTCACTCAGGAGTTGCTGGAACTTGTGCCTTGTATTAGTCTATGAGAAGTACTATGAAAGTTTTGAGTTATAGAAAGATATAAATCAAAGAGCTGTGCCATCATTAATATGAAAATAATGAGTTGCATTGCTAAACTGGGGAAAGCTGTGAGTAACAGGAGTATTTCATTGTCCATGTATTGTCTTGAAGTATGTGGAAAGTAAGATGTTTAGGAAAATTTGCATTTGTCCAAAGCTTCTGGAAAGGATCTAAAGGAATGACTCTGGACTTGAGTGGAATGATTTGTGAATATAGGGGGGAAGCCCTTGATATCCTCTTTTTGAAAAAAAGACAAAAAAGGGAAATATATATTAACCATATACAGAATCTTGAGAGACCATGATAATATTCACATAGAAGAAATCTTAAAAGTTAGGAGGGAGTCAAGGTATGGAAGGCCTAACTATAAGTTAGGCAAGAGAGCTGTACGGAGCAGTATGAGGAAGCAGTCTTCAGCAGCAGAGATTGGCCTTATAGAACAAGCTGAGAGGAAGTGAATGCAAATGCCATTGAAAAAATGGAAAACAACATATTGAATGCAAGGATAAGGGGTAGGCCCCATGAATGTTGCATCTCCTCCCCCATACACAAATAGATAATATTTTATTTATTATACTTGATCACTGTTTCCTGCGTCAGCGAGGTAGCACCAGGGAACAGACGAAGGAAGACCCATCCACTCATATATACACATATATACATACATGCACATATATGCACAATACATACATATACATACCAACAGATTCATATATACATACATACACATACACATGTACACATACATATTCATACTTGCTCACCTCCATCCATTCCTGATACCACCCCGCCCCACAAGAAATAGCATCACCACCCCAGCATCAGTGAGGTGGTGCCAGAAAACAAACGAAAAAGGCCACATTTGCTCATGCTCAGTCTCTAGCTGTCATGTGTAATGCACTGAAACCAGAGCTCCCTATCCACATCCAGGCCCCACAGACCTTTCCGAGGTTTACCCCAGATGTTTCACATGCCCTGGTTCAGTCCATTGACAGCACGTTGACTCCAATATACCACATCCATCCATTTCACTCAGTCCTTTGCACATATTTCACCCTCCTGCATGTTCAGGCCCTGGCCACTGAAAATCCCTTTCACTCCATCCTTCCTCCTCCAGTTTGGTCTTCCAAAATGATTCTGAGGAACACTTTTTGATATAGTAAAGACTGCAGACCATCAAGATATATTAGCCATCTGTTTTATTCCCAGGTGGAGGAAGAATGGTTCTGCACCAGAGCCCTCCTGTTTGGAGCCTTGTGAGGTGAGGCTTTACAATCATGATACTACTGCTTTATTGTTTATGATGAAGTTGTGAAAGTAAGAAGCAATGAATGGAGAGTGTGTACAGAAAAATAGATCTTAATTTTGAAATCTTCAGGCATTGCTGAGCTTTATTTACATATGGATACTATAGATAGAACTGAGTAACACACAACTTAAATTTCTAAGTAGGGTTGATGCTATAGGTGTAGGTTTAGATCAAATCTAAATGTTAAAATAGAGTGAGATGTTAGAGCAAGAGACAATTATGAAGTAAGGATGATTATTAAACTGCTCTGAAATTTGTAATTTACTCTATGTTTTGATAAAACAAAATAAAAGAATTATATGATAAAGAAAATCACCATTCAGACTAAAACTTAAGTGGTATGTCTTCCTGTTGTGTATACAGGTTAGGGAAGGGCTGGAGTGTTTGGCTGTGACCAGTTCAGGCCAGAAGCAGGCAGTGGCATGTGACCGTAGTGATTTACATTACATCTGTATGTTGCCACGTAAGTATGGATCATTGAGAAAGTCCACTTGTGTAAATGGCATAGCCTCTATTTAGTAACATATACAGTTATAAGAAATGCAATTCAGAATACACATTTCTCATAGAAATAGTGTTACACTTTTTGCATTTTCAGAGTTGCTGCAAAAGCCAGAGATGGAGGAAATATGAACACCACATAGATCACATAGTGCATCAAATTTTGGTATTTGTAACATTTAATGATATTTGTAATATTTGGATTATCATTAAAAGAGATTTGAGTTTGAAATGCGTATCACTAGGGAATAGGGTTAAGTTAACAATTGCGAGATGAGTTACATAGAATATTGCACACCCTGCAAGCAATGAAGACCATTGCTGTAGAAGGTTCTGTGAAATGTACAATGAAGGAATTAGAACATTAGTGTCTTTGGATGCAGATTGAAGAGAAAGACTGAAAAGGTGAGAGTGAGGAACATTAAGATACATCAGAAAGCAAAAGAGCTTAGAGATATACTGAGGAGGAGATAAAGATGTCACTGTAGTAAGTCAGCAATAGAAAAGTATTAGAGAAAAAGAAACAAATACTTGAAGATCAAGAGGGATGAACAAAGAAACTTTGTCAAGAATTGAAAAAATATTGTGGACAGGGCAAAAAACAGTTCAAAACTTTTCCATAACTTTGTCAGAAGCAGATTATTGGTAAAACAACTGCAAATCATGCAGAAGGATTTAAAGGGAAGAACTGTTGAGGATAAAGAAATTTATAAAGAACTAAGTGAAAAGTTTACAGGCTACAATCTTTTCACAGTGAAGGACACTATAACCCCACTATTAGCAAGATGGGATGTGAGGAGGCCTTGGAAGGCATCTTGATTGATAGAAGAGGCATGTTCAGGCTGTTAAGATCCCCTGACCCATGTAAGTTACTGATAATGTCTGTCCATATGTGCTAAAAGAATGTGTGTAGACAACTTGGCTGATCAAAAGGTTATCTGCTAGTTGTAGTCATGGTACCAGAGGAATGGAAGAGGACATCTGTTGTAACTAACTTTAGAGAATTTTATCAAAAATTGAACTGAATCACAGACCAGTGTCACTAATGTGTAGTGTGTAGAATAGGATAGCCTTGATTAAGGCCTCAGCTGCCCATGCCATCTCAGCTAACATATAAAGAAAAAATCTAGAAAACATTTTTGGAAAACAAATGGATGCCTGCTTGCAAAGAAGACACTGCCTAATAGAGGGACAGCTTGACAAAGGGAAAGGAAATCATGCATTAGTTCTATGGTAGAGTGAGCTCCATCTTAGACCAAAGGAATGGATGAGTAGACTCTGTATTCATGGACTACCAGAAAGCTTATGACACTGCTACATTAAAGGTTGACGAAGCAGCTGGATTCATAGGCAGAAATAGGAAGTAGAGTCCTGCACTGTATAGAAGATTATCTTAGTGGAAGGGAGGGAAGGACACAGTTTAGATAAGCATGCTTAATATGGTTAGGGTCACCGGTGGCTTGCTGTAGGGCTTGGTCTTGGTGTATGTTAATCGCTTGGTTGAATAATAGGACTCAGACCAAATTTACAGTTGATGAGTGAAGTAAGGAATAAGGATGATTGCATGATCTCACAAGGGGACTTAGGTAAACTTCAAAACAGGTTTGGTAAATGGTTGATCAGGTTTAATTTGAGTATGTGCGAGATAATGACAATGCAATATAGTGAAAGACAACCTTAGTGCTATTATTATCATGCCGGAGATTAGCCACAGGAATAGGTATGTGAAAGAGACATAGAAGTTGACACTGTGCCTAACCTGTCGCCAGGGCTCTGCATATGGAGAATTATTAAAGAGGCATTCTGTGTTGTGGCAATAATTAAAAATATCTTTAAATACATGGATAGGTAAATGATTGTTAAAACTATTCAAAACCTTTATTAGATCAAAATTAGATATACTTTTCAAGTTTGGTCACCACACCAAAAGAAACACAATGATCTATTGAAAGGGTCCAGAGAAGAGAAGCTAAGATGGTACCTTAATTATGAGAACTTAACTACAATGGGAGGCTTAGGACTACAGATTTGTCCACAGTGGAGGAGAGGTGAGTTCAAGATTCTAAGTCAGTTGAACAACATCATCGATGAAAACCCTTCCTTGAGATGCAATGACAGAATAACCAGAGGTCATAACCAAAAGTTACGTAAGAACATTGTTAGAAGGGATGTGGAAAAGTTCCGTTTAATGTAAGGATGGTACGTGGTTTGAATAAACTAGAAGATGAAACTGTAAATAACTAGCAATAAGCTGATGCCTAAAAAGCTACTTGATGATAAAGAAAGTTAAAGATTGGACCCTATGATCTATGATTGTAGAACTTTTCTTTATACTGTATAAATATGTGAGTTCAAGAGATAATCACATACTCACTAGATGAGAGACAAACTGTTTTTAGGCAGATATTAAATTTGTGTTCTTGTATATGCATAAGATGTTCAAAAAGTTTTTGCAGTGCATAATAGACCTAAAGTAGAATTTGCGAAGCACAAAGAAGTGATATGGAAGGGTTAGAGGGGGCTACAAAGATGCTACTTGATATAAAAGAGTTGACTTACAAGGAATGTTAGACCACAAATTAACCCATCATGGAAAACAATAGGGATGATAGGATACTTTATCACAGACACCAGTTTAACAGTACTGATAATGAACAGTTCTTTGTGAGATGCAAATATAGAAAAACTGAAGTAATAATGAGAAAGTAAGCAAACCACATTGAAAAAGATATAAAGAAATTCTTTTATAGTATCAGAGTTGTGGATCAAGGGAACAAGCAAAGTGACAACACTTCGAAGACAAACACTTAAAGGGCTGAATCAGTGTAAAAAGGTCAAGAAATGGGGCCCAATGAGTGTGAGACTCATCTGTAAATTTAGAAAGAGGTAATAACACACACACACATACACACACATGCACACATATTCATATAACAAACACGTATAATGTTAGTTTTTCCTTTTAGTATGCAATAATATGAAAAATGTCTCTCTCCTCAGCACTGTGTCCTGATGGCTATTCAGAATACAAGGGACATTGCTACAAATTGGTAGAAGTTGAAGCAAGCTTCTTGTCAGCCCTTGCTTACTGCAGTAATGAAGGGTCAATGCTTGCCTATCCTCAGTCATTTGATGTCCTTACTTACCTGGCGGACTTGCTAAGGGTAAGAGAACCAAGTGGTAGTCTCAGTTTTCATGTTTTTTTTGCATTTGTAATTACTCATTTATGTGTATGAGCATGGATCTTGGCACTTATTATTAAAAGATAGGAGGCATGGCAGAAATATAGACAATAAAGGACCTGGGGGAGGTATCAGGAATACAGTAAAGCAAGGAATGAGTCAACGAATGCAGTTAGGGAGCAAAACCACCTTACAGAAGAGGTTGGGAAGATTGTAAATTGTGATGGGTCACTGAACTGTATGAACATGGAGAACTGTGAATTATTAAGTCATAGGTTTCACAAGGTATTTGTTTAAGAAAGTGGAGGGAGATCTGGTTGTGGGTGTTGGAATCTGTTGTTGGGAAAACCTTTAAAGACATCAGTTTTTTACATGAAGATAAATAGATGGAAAAGATAAGGTTACTACAGTTTCTGGCACAGTTTCTGAAGATCTATTAAATAGATGGAAAAGATAAGATTACTACTGTTTCTGGCACAGTTTCTTACATGCAGATAAAAGACATGGAAAAGTTAACGTTACTGCAGTTTTTGGTACACGTATGTACCACTTCCCTATACCTTTCCCATGAAAAATTGGTGAATTTCTGGAGGTAATTCATATGCTATGTTCAGAAGCAGAGACATAACACCCATATAAAAGAAAGTGCTGATTGACATTAGTGCCCTGCACAATGATAGATAGATGGATCAGAGATCATGTGATGAGGTACCTTAAATCAAACAGTTTACTTGGCTTAGATGTAGCTCCAAAAGGTTATGCATTACACAAATGCAAAAGTATTTTGAGGAATTGGAAAAAAACATTGAGGAAATAAACAGTGTGGATGTTATGTTCTCAAATTGATGGAGAGCCTATGATATGGTCCCACATAGGGGGTTATATGCAAGTTCTAAAGCTAGTAAAATTTTGGGCAGGTGTATATTGGAATCAAAGTCTCAGTAGGAGTGAGCACAGGACCCAGGTTAAAGGGTTAGTTTTGGGTTAGTTGGAGGCTGAGAGGAGCCTACAGGGCAATGTAACTGGACTTGTACTGTTTCCTGTCTTTGTAGATACTCCATAAATGACACCCTGTCTTATAGCAAGTATTTTAGCAGACATTGCCAAGATACACAGAAGAATAAAGACTCAGAGGAAAAGAAAATGCTGTTCACTGAAAGATACAGAAAACAGAGTAGCAGATGGCTTCTTGCATGCACTGAAAATAAGTGTAAAGTCATTCTTGTGTGGAGAAAAAATTATAGAATGTGAGTACAGAATGGAGAGAGCAGTGGTAGAGAAAATGGGAGGTAAATGAATAGGAGTGTATGTTACTCTGCCTGAAGCCATTGCTTTAAGCTTCTTATGTTGCAGCAAATGCAAGTGCCTTATTTAGGGAAAACATTTGAATTTATAGAAGGAAAATTCTTTGATGTTTTATAGAAGTGTTGTTCATTCCCGCATAGGATATCCTGTTCAAATCCAATATCCTTACATCAGGAAATATTGACAGGTTATAGGGAGTACAGAAGAGGTCTCATAATTAATCCCCAATCAAACCACAATAGGGGACCTTATACATAAAGGGATTGAATGAGCATGAAGGCTCATGGGCAGCTGATTAAAGTCTTTAAACTACTGAAGGGTTTTGAGAATATAACTTTCCCATTTCCTCCTCCTACCATCTAGGTAACAGCTTAAAAAAAAAAAAAGGCACTCTTGAACATATGAAACCAAGGCATAGAAATGAAAAAGAAACTTTCTCTTCGATGGTCAAAGTAATAGATTTTTGGAATACTTTTCCTTATTGGGTAGTTAGCTGACAGTCACAGTATTAATGTCTTCAAAAACAAGTATAAACATATAGCAAAAACTAAAAGAGGATATCTTTATGAGTCCGTAACTCCTTAGATCTCATATGTGTATAAACCACTTATGAAAGTAAGCCACTATTTTGTGGTACTGTTGCCTACCAAAGAAGGCAGAGTTGCAGAGTTAGAAACTGTGCAGCCTGCTTTTGCTCTTGAAAATCTAAACTACTATGAGTGCCTAAAAGTGCAGAGACAATACTCATTGGAGAAATATATAATTTACTCTTGGAAGGCCTGGTTCCCAATCAGAACTTGAAAATAGTTTATTGTTGGCATAACAAGCATAGAAGACTTTGTAAAATGTTCCCAATGAAATTAAAAGGTGCTTTATGCACAGTAGGAGAAAAATGTTAACATTAGTAGGCCAAAATTCTGTAATTCATTGTCTGAAGCTGTTAGAAGCACTCATTATGAACTGTTTTCATGAAGAAATCTAGAAAGAGAGTGGACTGAAATTTTGTGAGCCATTTTTGTGACCACCTTTTCATTTGTTAAAGGTTACATTGCAGTGTGTTGCATTCTCTGATGCTTTTTGATTTATTCTTGAGTTTGGCATCTAAACAAATGTAATTATGATCAATTACTTCAGCTACACAAGCCTAGATATGTTGGATAAGTTGGCCTATGGGCTCCTGTCCGGTAACCGCTTGACTTAACAAAGGAACAACACTACATCCTGGATTATGCTACTGAATACCTAAAGCCATTGTATGATATACAAAAGGCTTACTGTATGGCTTATTTTGTTAGTTGAGACCTAGACAGTCATTTTGGGTGCTTTATTGGAAGCCTAACTTAGACAGCCAATTTGGTTGCTTTGTTGGAAGCTTTTCTGTGTAGAGATATGTGATTAATATCTTCCAGGTTCTGGAAAGCAAGAGGATTCTTTTGCTGATATTGCTGTGATCAGAAAGTCATCCAGGTGGGTTTAGACATTTATTTTTGAACACATAATTTGGCAATGACCACCCTTATCAGAAATATGAAATTTGCATTGGATAAACACAAACTGAATTACCTGGCCATGAACTGTTTGTGATGAAGTTTCATAAGAAAACGAAACATTTTATTTTGGATAGGTTAAGAGTTGAGAATTTCTCCCCTGAATACTTCATTGATATGAGGAAAATAATATTTGAATGCATTAGGTCTTGGACCAGTCCCGTTTCCCTGCATCTGAACATGTCATGAATGTATTTTGTGAAGAAGAGGGATGGAAATTGATCTGCCTGATGTTGAAATATGGGAGAATAAAGGTCCAACTAAGTCTCTTTTCAGAACCTGTTTGCTTTGTGATTACTATTCATGTTTTATGGAGAAAGAGTTTTACACTTGTGTTGCCTTGCCTTTTTAACCATGTATATATGTACCATGTATTCACTCCTGTGTATGTATGCAGACACGCACACACACACAGTGGTTTATGCAAAGGGTCTGGCTAGGAATGCTGATAATGCTGGAGACTTGCATGGTAAGGAAGAAGTTGTCTTTGTTCCCAGGTCCTCTGGAGTGGGTTTTCATCAGAATATAAGGAGCTGTGTCTATTTATATACAAATTGTACACTTTATTCATCAGTTACATTTCAAAATCATGTGATTTTTGTTTAATGTTGCTATGTAGCACATTTTGATACAAACTTCTTGATATAGTGTGGTCACCATCATTTCTCACATATTTTATTATAACCTGAGCCCAGCTGGCAGTTTGCCACTAGGTGCCTATACTTCTCCCAGCATTCAGAGGGTGATTACACTTTGTTTATCGGTCATGTATTTCTACACTTCTGCCCACTTGAACCAATCACCACTATGCATTCACCAAATACTTATTGTACAAGTTAGCCTGTTCAAGATACTGAGTGAACTTAAATGTTCATTTAGCACTTCAGCAGTTGCTCACCATTATGGCATTAATGATAGCATCATAAAGAAGAATTATGAATCTATCATGAAAGCCTTTTTTCAGCCATATGTTTTAAAGGTATCAATGCATCTCAGGATACTGACATATGTGAAGGTGGAGGATACCCTGAAAATATGGGGGCAAGAAATGTGGGTTCGACATTTTCCTGTGACTCAGCAAATTATTAAAAATAAAGCCATCTAAATCCAGAAAGAGTTGATGAAGAAAGAAGGTAAGCCAGTCAGTGAATGTAAATTTACCACTAACCAGGGCTGGCTTCCTATGTTATCAGATGTGTAAGTTTGAGGAATGTGACTGTCTGACGAAACCGCAACTGGTGATGTAGAGGTTACAGAGCATGCAAAATTGGAACTCCAGAAAATTATAGAGGAGAAAAGTAACACACCAGATCAGGTATGGATCAGTACTAGATATGAAATATGTAGTAACTAGTTTTATTTGATTTCATTCTTGATATTTAGCAAGTGTGTTGTTGTCTTGCATTTTTACAAATTTATGATCTGGATCTAAAGCTCCCTTTGATGTCTAACATACTGGAATACATAATTCATCAATTATCTCCTTTGCATCAACATTTTATTGTACAGACATAGACTTATAATACCACGCAAATAGTTCAACTTAGTTTTTTGCTGTGTCTTTTGCTTAAGCATTGCATTTATCACTATGGTAAATTATATGTTTTATATATTTTTCTATACATTTCTATTTAG
Organism: Panulirus argus; assembly: GCA_038088735.1. NCBI lineage: Eukaryota > Metazoa > Arthropoda > Malacostraca > Decapoda > Palinuridae > Panulirus > Panulirus argus. The sequence continues at coordinate 329 of JAYMFT010281091.1, read as the reverse complement.
TAGGTTTATGACTAATTTGTACACTAGAACTTACATAGAGTACAGAGATATATAAGAATGTTAAAAGATATAATATAACAGAAATATGGGCAATACAACAGTTTACAGTTTGTTTATTTGTTTGTTTGTTTTTCATTTTTGAAGGCTCCAGTCACGGACAAAAGTCCACTTCAAGGAGGGGCCCTAATTGAAATATAGAGAGAATTGAGAAAGGGGGAAAAAAGACGGGAAAGTATTTACGAATTTTTGAGAAAGTGAAAAACCTGTCTCTTGAAATGAGCCAGGTCATAGTTATTGGGAAGGACATGAGAAGGTAGAGAGTTCCAAAG
>JAYMFT010281080.1:0-10489 GCA_038088735.1 Panulirus argus | reverse complement strand
TATATATATATATATATATATATATATATATATATATATATATATATATAGTGTACTCTAAAATGTTTTTCATGGGGCTCTTGCAGTTCCAAAGCTGCGCTACGGTCAGTAGCAGAGAAATGATGCACTCCTTTGGAGGGAGAGAGTCCTCGACGAGACTGTACCCTTTTTCGTCCAGTGATAAAATAACCTCCTGGAAGGAGACTTTCCACTCGCGGTGTAACTTGAAGCATCCGGAGTCTGGTGACTTCACACACACACACACACACACACACACACATATACCAAGTGAGGGTCGTTGTGATATCTGTTTCTGAAACCCACACTATATGTTTTTCTCTAAGTACCGCCTGCCCCATTTTAAAACAGATTTTCCACTCCCTCCAAAATTATTTCTTTTTCTCCTTTTCTCTTTAACCCCTTACCACACATGAATTAAGGCCTAGCCGTGATGTGGACTTCTGTCTGTGACTTAAGCCTCCAGCAAGGGATTCAAAAGTATTTCGTAATATTCCAGTCTCCCAAAATTGTATTGCAAGTCTCAAAAAAAACTGGAAAGCGTTCATAATGTGGAGATTTACAGAACAAAACTATCCGGTGTGGCCAATCAAGGCGGAGAAGTGTAATATGCAGCCATGTACTGCGCAGTACCTTCTGGTATTTGGCCAACCACTATATCAAAACTTCAGGTATGTGGCCAATCACTGTGATAAAACCCCCGGCTTGTAGCCAATTACCTCGCAATAACCTCTGGTACGTAACCAATCAGCGAGTCAAAACCTCTGGCATGTAACCAGACACTGCGTAAAACCTCAGGCATGTAGCACCAATCACCGCGTCAAAACCTCTGGTATACTGCTGATCACTGCGTCAAAAGATCTATGTAGCCAATCACTGCTTCAAAAAATGCAGTGAGGAATGACGTCCTCCTGATACAATGTATTTTAACCCTGACCTTACATTACAGTATGAAAAGTAACTGCATTTATCACGCACGAAGTTAAGCTCCTCCGTGTACATAACTATTAGCAACAGAGTTGGTAGGGTCGTTACGCATGGGCCCTGGTTCGACTCCCGAACACGGCAGCCGACGCACAGCTACCAAAGTTGCTCATCCTTGGCTCAGCGGTCACTTGATAACTGGGTACCTGACGTCAGCTATTCTGTGAGCATGTGGGTGTGAACACTCTCTCTTTCGAGCCGTCTCAGGCATTACCCAGTCGAAGGTACAAAACCACTCATACACACACTCCCTTTCTCTGCATGAATATGAAAATCTTTTATGAATTTGTAAAAAGCGAAGTGGAATGTCGCACCAGTCAAACATACGAATTAATGTATACAAGGTTTAGGAAACTCAGCATTCTGTCTAGCTGTGGTTACGAAGTGAGTGATGTATTATTTCCTTCGGCGAGGTTGTATCAGTGGAGTACAATCTCGCTGAGGAACGCACTCCACTGGAGTCCAACTTTTCCCTCAAATTTTACAATAATAATAATAATAATAATAATAATATTTATAATATATATATATATATATATATATATATATATATATATAGAAAGAACAGTTATTAGTTCACTCTAAGGTCTCTCTGACGAAGCTTTTGCAACGGCTGGACGTGGTCTCCACGGACTTAGCAGTACCATAATAACGTTAAGAGGCGCTGCCACAGGGCACAGCGGATAGAGTTAATGGCGCACCGCGGGTGGCGGCAGACATGTATCAAGAATGCCGGGTGAGGTGGAGCGACGGCCATGGGCGTAGCACCAGATGCGCCGGCCGCAGGCATGCCACTTGCTGAACTTTCTCTACTGTCACCCCACCACCGCCACCACCACACAGAGGAACTATCGGTCACGTGTATACGCTCGAAGCCACAAGCCGACATATACGAATACGTGCGCTCACGCATTGTCAATGAGTCATCTTTGGTCCAGACTGAAAATAGGTATATATAGCTATTAATAATAAAGAATCTCTTAAGTCTCTATATAGCTATTATCTTATTTTGCAAAACAGGAGGTGATTGGCGAAGCGTTTCATCCTGATGTTTTCCACGTACACAAACACTCCTGTGATTTTCAGCATCACACTAACCTGAGCACGATAAAATAATTCTCGGGGTAACGAGTACAGTCAGCCTTATATATGTTAAACATAAAGCTTCTTTAATCACTAGGGCAAATCACTATGTATTTAAAAAAATTAGAGAGAGGAATGAGTAGTGACAACAATTCGGATATCTCGCCTGCACCATGCAAAGTGAAGGCGGTTTATGATTACTGTGCGTGTGATTTCGGATGCCTTTTCACACAACACTACTATTTTTTGTTTCAATCTGCAGAAATATCATTTCCCGACTGTTACACCGTTCCAACGAAAACTTCTGTATTACACCAAGAGTTATGAGTTTGTTCTGATCACTCGTCGACAACGGGTTACCAGTTTTTGAATGCACTCTTCCCTAATAACGCTCCCCGTTTGTCTTCTCATTAACTGTATATCATTTAATTCATGCGTTCACTTTTCCTTCAGCTGTGGCAGTGTTATTTCACCCACTACAACTCCGTCCTTTCGTTTTCCCAGCCCCTCGAACCCAATATAATGGCCCCAGCTCGTCATTTCTCCATCATAATCTTACATCCGGGAATAGCTCCACCTTAGGTCTAGAAAATCTTGCATCAACTTTTTGTTGGCGCACGATATGGAGAGGATTGTCAGGTGTACTTGTACCCATGCCATAATCTTATCATATATATATATATGAATGGTAATGTTTTGCTGTTTTTATAATTATATCAAGAGGAATCCTCATTTACCTCTTTGTGGTTAGTTTGGAATGAGTATGAGACATGATCATATTGCAGGTGTTGTGTGCGAGTGGGGAGCCGCCCAACACCTGAGCCGAGTACCAGCAGCCCAGGTAACAGTCACCAACCCTGGAGAGCGAGGTCTTATACCCGCCCAGCCCTACTGGCCGCCCACCACACCTCCGCCCGCCAGGCAGTTCCCCACCCCTCCCACACCAACCTCGTCCAAACACGCCCGAGCGCATCTGAATAAAGTAGATTCTGGCGTGCGGGTTCTGGACCATGGACACAGAAGGGCTCCAGCAGGCGGCAGCCAGCTCACCCCCACCGTGGCGTTCGCCGCTCTCAGTCCTCAACCGCCACACGAACTGTCTGCCGGCAAACCCGATCAGTCTATTGGTGTGAGCTGGAAACTGCCCGAGGGACTTGCTACGCCGCCTCCCGTGGTGAGAAGTGGCCACCAGTCGTCTACAGACAGTTCGAATGCTACACCAGAGGAAACACTTGACCTTAATCGTACAAACAACACTGCTTCTAAGGACTTGCATTTGGTCATAAACACTTCGTCATCTGACACACAGCTTGGGGTCAGAGGTGAACCGGGAACTTCAAAACTTAAATCGTGGTTGGGAGAATTTCGAGAGACGACTGTAACTGCTCAATCACCTTTCGCTAACAATGGACAGTTCCTAAAGCCTAAGTCATCACAAGATAATGATCAGGGGAATTCCAAGGAAGCTAATCACACTCTGGAATATCAAAGCATAACTGCAGAACAGGTCAATGACGGAGATGCTAAAGACCCAACTGTTGCGATAACCACTGCCAGGACAGCCTCGGGGACAACGTCTGTTCCTAAACTCAACAATCCAATACCGATGACAAAGCCAGCTGAGAATTTTCCTGAGGTCCCTGTGGCACCCTCGGATCTGGCCGTGCGTGGTAAGGCTTCTCACCAGGACAACAAGGCTCCTGCACACCTACCCGAGGCTTTTCAGCGAGAGACAAACACCCAAACAAGTCAAGATAGCCAGACTAAATCTGGCAACTTCTCACAACGACAACAGCAAGGAATAACTGTTCCTATAAATTTTCCGCAGGTTTCTCTTCGGCCCCAAGGGGGTTACCTCCCTCTCCAACACCATGTCACTCAGCAATCCAACGTGACCAACGGCTCCCATTCAAGTTCTTCCAAACTCCACATTACAACTTCTTGGCAACCAATTACTATTTCACCATTACCATTTACCTTCCTTCAAAATCCAGTTAATATCACTCAGCAAACTATACCGACCACAACCTTAGTAAGTCGCCAACATCAGCAGCGCAGCCGTCCGGCAATTCAGGTGCAGGGGCCCCCACATCGACATCTGGTACGTATTCCCCATTTACTCAGGAATTCCCAAACACAGTTACCTATGATTCCCAAGTTAAAAAACGCCTATCGAATTCTATCCCAGCAAATCGATGTTGTTCCACAGTCTTCACTTGGTGAAACATCTGATATTCACCAAGAGAGGTTGACACAACACGACGACAGAGGAACTCTCCCTCAAAGACACAATAACAAAAACCTTACCAGTAATAATCACAACTTCTCATACCAGCAGCAAGCTCATGGCCTAAGTCAGGCTGGCCTATTTGGTGAAGTCTTCGAACTTCTCAATAAAAAAATCAGCAAAGAAGAAATAACAAGAGATCATTATGATGATGATGATGATGATTATTACGACTACGATGATTACTATTACGATTATGATTACTACGAGGACAATGCTGAGATAGCAGAAAGTACCCGGCCGTCATCAAGACCTTCCATTGCCACTGTACATCACACGCCCGGGACCACTGAACCTGCATTTACTTCCCATACAAGTTTCCCAGGCAGACCTCCGGCACGGCACCCACTCCCTCGCGCGACGCTCGGGGTAATCCCCACACGACCTAGATTTCGTCATCCAATCACACTGCCGCCTTCTTTCGTCCCGCCACGACCTGGACGACCCCGCACCGTCCAGACTCAGAAACCAAAGGAACCACATCTCCTGTCTGAGGAGGGTCGCCAGATGCGCCCTCATGGCGCTCTAAGAGACGCATCATCTAAGTTCCCTGCCCTTAATCACCGACCGTCCCATGTTGCTGCTTCAAATATACCTTCAGAACATCCCAGATTCTTAGTCCAGGAACCACTACATGCCGAGCGTGACTTCCCTACTACCCGTCCAGGACCACCTCTAACACATCATACTCTTAACTCTGAAAATTCATTTTCATCATCTTCAACCAGCAACATTTCTGCAAAACTTTTGCCACAACAGGAGAATTCATTGGCTACAACTCTGCCATCCCTGCAGACGCCAATTTCACCAGCCATGACCACAGCTCCCTTAGCAGGTACAAATACTTCAACTCACACGAAGACGCTACTGCTGGTACCCACGATTCCAACGTCTAACGCTACTAAGACACAAACCGAAGAGCGTGAAGCCACACCGTCTGCCTCGGGCAAGTCCCGTGTGCCAACTTTTGCTCCAGCTGTTTTTTATCACACTTCTACCAGAAAGAGGCCGCCTCTGACCGTAGAACTTGGAACTTTTCTCGGAAAAGGCCGCCACTTAACTGTATTAACATCACCCGAAGACTTACTACGACTTAGTAGGAGCAGACTGGAGACGAGAGAAGAGGAGCCCCGTACACCCGTCTACTTCCCGCCGCCAGAAGCTAGGCAGCATCAATCCCGAGTTGCTCGTATGCACGACCTGGGCCGAGTGGCCGCTACACAAGGACAAAATAAAACCAGGAAGCGTCGCCACGGACGACCAGAAAATTCTAATGATCAAGAAAACCAAAGTTACCACGGATTAAGCCACTTACTGGTATCGCCTAAACTACTACGAGGAACGTTCAAGTTGCTTGAGAGCCACAGTCCAGAGCAAGGATCACCGTCAGAAGCACAGATGCAAAATATTTCAGAATGGACAAGGGACATGACACTGACGCCAACACCCACGAGAAATAGAATACCTCTCCAGGAACAAATTCTCTCGCTTGGTTATTACAATACATCACAACATGGCACTAATGGGAAAAATACTAACCAAGGAAATTTTTCTTATCCTTTTAATAAAGAGTACAACGCTGGCTTACCCCTAGATATAACGGATGTAACAGCAACAACCGGCAACAAAAAACACATGTATCCATACACTGAGCATGATGCAACATTGGGAAAGACTAGCCGCCAGCAACAAAACCACTCAGACGATTCTAGAGTGACCAACAGGTTAATCAAGGAAGTCGAAGCTTTAACTGGTGATCGTTCGTACCAGCCTCCTCCTACACAAACCACCAGGCTGGCGCCCAAGTCCACACTACCCACGCACACTCACCACCGCAACATTTCCAAGTGGGAATCCTTCAGTCGTCTACCCCTGTTGGGTTTAACGGGTGAGCAAGCGGTGGTAAGGGATTTGGTGGAACGAGCGGCTGACCCCCGCACCTTGCCATCGATCTCGCAAAACGTCGTCAATGCCAGCCAGCCCTTCCTGGGGTAGGCTGTGAGCATCGGGGAAGACGAGGTTCCGAGGGTGGTGGGCACGTCAACATCTCATAGACCCCTCATCCGCCCTGCCCGCCCTCCCGTCCAACATCACGGGGGAAAACCGTGAAGGACCTTTCTTTATGGTCACCTTCTGCTAGCAGGAGGGAAGTTCTCACGCTGAGATATTACCAAACAAATAAAAATGAACTAGAAACTGTATCGGTGAGGATAGTAACCATTTCTACAAGAAGGTATTTTAGAATGTGGTGCTTAATGGTGTTAAGTGCAAGTCACACAGGCACTTCGTCAAATATAAAAAAACTCTGGTACTTACAAGAAATAATGTAAAACTGTGCCATTACATATCAGGTGACGAAGCAGATGAAAATTAGTTGAGAACTGCAACAGCGACAGAAAACTGATAACAAGTGGTATGATCTGTTTGCACTAATGATGCACAACTAAGTTAATACGACAGTGCAAGGTGACTCCTGGCCCAGTAAAAGGCGACGTATTTGTAAAAGACATAATGCTGGGCCCAAGTGTTCACTCCTTAACGATGGCCTGCCATAACTTGTGGAAAACATCCCCTACAACAGAGCACAGTGCCCTTGACAGTAAAAATAAAACAGGGTAAAAAAAAAAAATTATATATGCAGGCTGTTGGGAGTTATGCTTATTTACAAGCCAATAAACTGTTATATACTTAGTTGGCCTCATCTACAACTGTACATATCAAAGCTTGTAAGACACACGTTACCATTACTAACAACCTAGGTGTAAAATATATAAAAAAAATCCGCACTGCTGCTTAATTCATTTCCTGTCCAGTTAAAACTGAAAACAGCAAATTAAAAAATCAAAATTTGTCGAGAAGCAAAAGCAAAATAGGTGAAGGAAAATCAATATCACCACCGGATGAATCTTCAGTTACATCAGTCAGGGCTTGTTTGTACAATACTGTAAGAGGAATTCCCGACACAGTCATCTGTTCTTGACGCTACCTCACTAACGCGGGAAATGGTGAGAGAGAGAGAGAGAGAGAGAGAGAGAGAGAGAGAGAGAGAGAGAGGGGGGGGGGAGGACCTTTTCTTGATTTCGGGAAAGGACTCCTAATAAAAGTCATAAATGAAAACAAAAAAAGAGGATAAATCTAACTGAAGGTAGAGAAGGCTCGAGGGCTGGAATGAGTGAGTGTATACTTGAGTTTGCAGGTGTTGGTGGCGTGGCGACCAGCGGATCAACCAGTTTTTGCTTCCAGCGAAGATTATAAAGAGGCTTGCACTGGAGTGTGTCTGGCAGTTTTCCCTCGGCAGTTGGTTGGGTTAAAGGTATGGCTACTACATAAGCCCCCCGGGTATAAAAACACACACAGACATACCTCCGCTGCGACCCAGCCATTCCACTCTCCACCAGCTGGGCCAGCAGCCACACACCGCCATACTTTACTGGTAAGGTGTCCAGCTACACCTCTGCTCATAATCCACAGGTAAAACCAAATCCGTTATGGAGTTTTAGGACAACGAGTCTCTCTTCTCTCTCTCTTCATGGAGTTAATTAAAAGTAAAGTACTGAGAGGGAGTTTTACAATCGTGGGACCACGTCCCTTGAATTTCCTATCATGTAACTTTTTAAACTTTTGCACAGTCAGCCTTCAGAATTTCATTAACTCATTCTAGTCAACCATTTTATATTTCTTTACATCTTTTCCAACAAAGTTCTTATTTGCTTTCTTGTTGTGGTCTCTGGCTACTCTGTCTTTGTTTCTGCAAATAACTGTTCACTGCCATCACCAGACTAACCAGGAAACTTAAGAGTTGTGATCGACTCTTCCCTAAATCTTCATTGTCACTGTGAGTCTCCCAACCTCCTGCTTTAATTCATCTCTCTATTTCTGGGACCATTTCTTATGTACTAATTAGGACGTTCTCTATTAGTTCTCTGTCCCTCTTTGAGTGCGGTGACCAAGCCTAAGAAGTATACTCTAAACCTGGTCAAAGGTATGATAGAAGCAACTAGCGGGACACCTTCTCCATGTACTTACAGGTGTTTTACAATTTTCTAGTGATACTGTACGTACAATGTTCACCACCAGGTTCGTCTTATACACTGACTCCTGTAGCTTTCTTCCTGTCAGATAATGTCTATATCAAGTCCCCCCCCCCCCGCCAACATTTTTTTTTCTCTTCATTTTGCCCCATCCACATTCAAAACACTTCTGAACTTGACCTTCACGTCCTCGCACACCCTCTACCCATGCTTCTACTCCTTCATTGCAAAATTTCACAGAACCTTTCACCACAGTGCTCCGGTAGCAGCCGAATGAAGTTCATTTCCCAGTGTATGTACGACGAAAACTGTTTTCTGTGAAGTTTCCAGGACTATACCTCCTCTTCGAATCTGGTCTTATCTTTCGCTCTACTTACACCCTCATTTACCAAATAATCAAAAGATCATTTTTTTCATATTTGTGCATCGTATATGATACTCTCAATTTGCATTTTACTATGAAGATAGGATCTAGTAACAGGTGTGTAATAACGTAACTGTACTGTACGGGGACTGGAGTTCTACACACGTGGGGCCCCATCTTTTGAACGCTGTCACACAACTTATCAAAGTTAGTTATAATGTCTGCATTAATCTTTTTTTTCGTAGTTTTATTCCATTTATATACCTCTTACGCTAGAGAAGTACTTCCTCGCATCTTATCTAACACGCTTCTTGCTTAATTTCATATGTCCTCTGTCTGTTCTATTCCTACAACTCAAAGAACTCTTGTTCACTCTATGCATCACCAATCTGGTTTAAAAACTTAAAGGATTGTGATCAGGTCAACCCTCGCTTTTCTCTCTTCCAAGGTGGCCACATACCCGGCTTCTTGCTTCTCCCCGTACCTTAGCTTTCTTAAAACTGATACCATATTTGTTGCCCTCCTCTGGACCTTCTCTATCAGCTCTTACAGCTTCTTTAGGAACAGTGACCAAACCTGAGAAGCATAATCTAGATTTGGCCTTAAGTATATGAAAAGATTGCTAGATATTTCTTTATCCACATATTATTCTATTACTTGCCAGCAGACACTCTGTCTCCTTTACTATTCTCCCAACGTGGGACTCTAGTAGGTGAATGACGATACCCATTTCCATCTCAAACAAAATCCTGAAGCTTTATTTCCGGTAAGATAACAATATTGAGGCCCTTCACTCTATTACATCATTATATTTGTTTGGGATGAAATTCCTCAACCATGTATCACACCAACTCTGGAGTCTGTCTAGGTCCCCTTGTAAATACATGCAATCTTGCGCCATGTTGACTTCCTTTCATGACCTTTCCTTCATCTCAAAACACTTAAGGGTAGGAGTCCATACCGTCTGGGAGGTCACTAACACAGATCAAGAAGAGCAACGGTCCCAAAACAGAACCATGGGGCACTCCACTGATGACTCCATCCATTTGGAGAACGATCCTCTGACGTGTCCTTTGCTCCCTTAGCTGCTCTTTAAATGACAATCCACTCCCAACGAATCTATCGAAAACTTTTACTAGAGTTTCTCCTGTCTTGTCCACAATAGTCGTTTCAAGGTTTCTTTTCTCCACTATTCTTATCTTCACATACTCGTTCCTTGTTCTCTTGTAACTTGCTTAAGCTGGCTGGCTGGCTGGAAGTTTCCCATATCTTCGCCACTGCACATCTCGATGCTCCCTTACTTTTTGACATCTTTGATCAAACTCAGCTTCCCTCTTTTTTTAAGCCTTCCCTCTGTAACTGAGGGTATAGGTACACGTTTCAATCTTTTCACTGAATTTCACCAAATCTTTCACCATTATGCCCTATTTACTGGCTGCTGAACTCCACTTCGCGATCTATGTCAACAGAAAAAATTTTTGAGTTCTGTGTAATTTCCATGATTATGTCTGCTCTTAAAGTCCTGCCTCATCTCAGCTCTTTTAACTTTCATTCAAACTTAAGCAATACATGATCACTTTTTTCAACTGGTGTATTATATTATATGATATTTCTCAATAACCATGCCAGTATGTGTGTGTGTGTGAGAGAGAGAGAGAGAGAGAGAGAGAGAGAGAGAGAGAGAGAGGGGGGGGGGGGATCGACACCTTTTTTTTTTTGGAA
>JAYMFT010281079.1:0-22500 GCA_038088735.1 Panulirus argus | reverse complement strand
TATTTTCTTGTGGCGATTTTGATCTTCAGTAAAATGGATATTATTCAAAACATTTTTCTGCACTGACGAGTACTCTCTCTTCATTGGAGACCAACACTATTGTTTCCAAATCTATTCTCTTTATATCTAGTATTCTTGAACGCTAGTGTTTCTCTAGCCTGAATCCTTAACTTTTATGAGAACTTTTATCCTCAGTAATGATCAAAGTTCCTGTCGCAAATTAATCCTTACTTCGAGTTTCATTTACATCGGATATTCTCCTTTACTGATTTTTAGATATTCATATTCTCTTTTGTAATAATGATCAACGCTATTGGTTTCCTAAACTGACATTTTGCCATCAGTAGAGAATAAAATTACTGTTGCTTTCGCGTGGGTTGAGCCTACTTATATCAAGCGAGGATAAACATTTTTGTTTTTTTTCTGGACTAACCTTTCAGTCACTGGGAATTATTGATGCTGTCTGTTGTTCCCAGCTGAATCGTCCTCTAAACTATAAACTTTTTTGTTAACCACCTTCACTAATCATTGATGTCATTGCTGACGTCAGATGAGCCGTGGAAACCTTGGATAAGTAAATACTCTTAATTATCTTCGAGTGTCCACGTAACTTGATCAATAATCTACGGTACTGATGGCTCAGTGTGATGATGACCTTCTTCTTCAATTGATGACCAAAGCTGTTGTAATTTACGTGGACTGGTCCCTCTCTTTCCTCCCTCGGTGAGTAACGCTATTGCTGTCTTTGAACTTAGACTTTGTCTCCAAAAATGATTCGATCGTTTTGATTCTCTACTTAAGTTGTATAACATTATTTACAGAAGGAGAGCATCAGCGCCCATGCTGGTTGGCTTGAGCGAATTCTGAACTCGTGTTAACATAGAAATGATGCAAGTCTTAAAGAGATTCGGTGATGCAAGTGTTGTCGAGATTAAAAGGTGAAAGGTGGACATGAACAACCGTAGACTTCGCTGACTGGATTGAGTTGGAAGGGAAGAAGTTGGCAATGAAGGATGGAGAGGAGAGAGGAGGAGAAGCGTGAGAGGTAGTTGGGAGAGAGCCAGTTAGAATAAAGCAAATCTAGCGCTGATTTATCTCTAAAGAGTATGTGGCAAAACAACTGCATCATCTTATCATTACAGTATATACGGTCGTCGTCATCTCACTCGTGAGTGGGCTGTTTTGATGTCTGTTTTTTCCTTACGCCGCTAAGTTTTGGAGCTCTTTATCTTCACATAACCCTCCTAAAAGCTTTATTCTTGCCCTTATAACAATAATCTGTTTCATATATCAGTTAAGGCTTAACATCGTTAAGGACTTCTGTCCTCAATTGAAACCTTCGGCATAGAAATAGAACACATTTAGTATGACATACTTCTATTGTAAATACAAAGATCATAATCTTGTGTTTTACAAGTGTATTTTGCCTCTTTCTGAGTCCTGCATTAATAAAAGAGATTCTGGAGGCCTCTGCAGACATATCAGGGCAGTGTGCATCAGTGTGTGAGGACAGTGAATCATATAGAAACGGGTCTGAGCAGACCTTGTGAGAGATGGCATAGCATTTGTTGTTGATCGCAAGATACGTGCATAAAGGTTTTAGATAGATCATGTAATTCTTTTTTCTATCCAGTTCATTAATATGCTATATAACACGATAGCACATATGCATAAGTGTGTTTATATGCACTATTTTCATTGGCATATGTTTTCATTCATGGGTATCACTTATGTGAGTGCTTCTTCCCATAATGTGAATGCGAGTGTGAGTAACGGGATCATAAATTCTCTGCACTGAGCCTAACTTGCGGACATTACAACACTTTCTTGGGGCAAAATGTATTCTTAATGCGTTGATGTTAATTTATTTCGGTCTCTTGCTAACCAAATATTCTTAAAGGAATATTTTTCTCCATTTTCTTCTCATGTATGTGAATATCATGGTTTGTAGATACCTTCGGGAATGATATTCAAGTGATCAAAATTGTGAGTATGAATTCCTGATTTACTGGGACGTAAGAGGCAAAGGTAGGACGAAAAAAAGATCTCAGTCCTGAGTGCCCACTGACGAGCTTAATGAGTGCCCGTCAACGGGCATAATGTATAACCTTCAGCCACCTAATGAACGTTTATTAAGCTGCAGTGAATGATGTCAACAGGTATTAAGAACCCCCCCCCCCCATCAGCGAGCGTAACTGTAGACGCGGCTCGCTGGGTCTCCTGTCTGTGCGTAATGAGCTGGAGGGCCGCGCTTTCCATCGTGTTGAAGTAACAAGAATAAAGGCGGTCGTGTCGGAAGACCCGAGTGGAGAGGAGAGCAACGGATGTGGCCTTTTTCTTTTTTTTGGGGGGGGTGGTGTTAGGTAGTAGGGAGTCAGGGCGTTATCACGAACGGCTGTAGTACACGGGCCCCCTGGAGGAGGCCGAGGACCCATTAGATGGCCAGGTCAAACTTGGCGTCTCAGGGTCTGGGCTTAAGGTTGGAGGGCTTACGCGTTAGCTTCATTAAGGGGGTCTTCTTCGTGGCTTCTGAAGAGTAGAGGGAGGAACAGAGGAGGAGGAGGAGGAGGAGGCCCGAGCTTGACTACAAGCAGGGAGGGGAAGAATTCAAGCATGCAGGGCGTCGGAAGCAGGGAGGGTATGGCTATCAAGTCTGTGGGAGGGAGGAAGTATATCAGCATGAAGTATGCTGAAGAGAGAGACTACTGTTATGAAGCATCTGTTGGAGGAAGGGAGGGTTTCAGTATGAAGTATGTTGGAGGGAGGGTGACTTGCGGAAGCAGGCGTGTTGGAGGGAGGAAGGAATCGCTCTTAATTCTATTGGAGGGAAGAAAGTATGTTGGAGGATGAGTATGAAAGAAGATATGAGAACAGAGTATGATGGCAGAAAGGTTGGAGGGAGATTATAAGCCTCAAGTACCCTGAAGATGAGGACCTGCATTATCAATAAAGCAAGCTGAAGGAAGGAAAGCATCAGTATGAAGCACGTTGGAAGGAAGAAAGGAATGAATGAATGAAGAATGCCAGCTGGCTTCGGAGGCACACCACCTGCAGTCGCCCATCTCCTCTGAACTTGTCCTGATACCCTTCCCAGAACACCGACTGCAACCACCATCTTTTGTACCCTGGCTTGTACTTTCCGATCAACAGTTGAAATCGTCCCTCTCCTCCCTCGCCCCAGCTGCAGCATGCAGAGTCGTTTGTTCCTTCTCACTACGACCTTCGTTTTCTCCCAGCAGAAGCAGTTGAACCTTCCCTCCTTTACCTCCGCTGGCATGCACCTCTGCTGCACAATCAGCAGGAGTATATATATATATATATATAGTTCACCACTCTATGGCCTGGCCTCGCGTAACAACAGCAGAAGCAGAAGCAGAAGCAGCAGTCAGGGAGATAATGATGGCGTGAGGGCAGTAGTGAGGCGCTCTGGCCTCATCAGCCAGGCCTATTGTGCGGAGGTAGTGGGTCTTCAACACACTGAGGACGCCATATTGTTCACTGGTGTGTGGCGGAGCGAAAGGCCAAAGCCAGACTGGCTGACCGTGGTAGCGAGACGCGTCTTTAGCTGCACCTTATTGATATTACCAATAACGTGAGAGTTTAACCTGGTATTCTATTCGCGATCAATGTTGCCGAATATCAAGTTCCTTGTCGGTGGCATTCGGTGCTGGTAAGACATAACAGCCTGTTCAGTAAAAGTTTACAAGCCTGGATATGAATAGTTCTTTTTATTTTTTTGCAATACTGACGAAGTAGAATTAGTACTGCGCGGCGCATTTCCCTCAAAATCATAGGGTTTTCCTCTCTCATTTCTAAGACCCTCGTGTGTTACCCTTAGACAAGAGCCTGAGTTTTGTTTCCCCAGAGCTACCTTTGGTGTTAAACCAGAATAAAAACTAAGAGTCTTGTAAAACCACACCTGTATCAGCTGGCAATAGACGAATACCTATATCAATCCGACATTCGAAATAACTAATGATACCATCGCTCTCTGAAATGACTATATTCCTTTTCCCACGTAACAACACCCATGTTTGCTAAGCCCCAGTTATTCCCCAAACGAACACTTTGCCTCCCCCATCCGGTCATTTTCGCCTTGAGTAAGAGAGAACGGCTTAAGTAATTATGTTTTCCTCCTCCTGTGTTTTCTTCTTAAGGCAAATCTCATGGGGTCTTCTCCCCAGTCGCGGCCACGCTAGACGGACTCCAGCAGCTCAACTTGAACTGCAAGACTTCATCTGGGTTCTTCAAATTAAGGTTTTGCTTCTGTTTGTAACACCTCCCGGCTCAAGGGTTCTGGACCTGGTCTAGTTACGTCCTTACTACTGATAAGAAAGATCCTAGAACGAGAGATGATATGCAATTATCATTGTCATTGTCATTATCATTATCATTATCATTGTTATTATCAACAATAGATTATCATCATCATTATCGTTATCATTATTATTGATTAATATAAATATTGATATAATTGTTATTATTATTAATGATGATAATGATAATGTTATTAGCCCGAAATTCAATTTCATTAGTAGCGGATTTCAGTCGCCTGCTTCTTGTGCCTTCAAGCATATTTCCCACATGATATGTGTGTGAACTCGGGAAGATGATGAAGGAATGGGATTATCTTTTTCCTCATGAGAAAAGAGTCGCCAGTCGAGGATGTTATGAGGAGAAACTCATTATCTTTAAGACTGAAAACACCCGAGAAAATAGATATGGAGAAAATAATCAGCGACGCTGCTCCCAAAAAATGTACAGTGATATTATTCCGAACGAAAATCAATAAGTCTGTTAACGTAAGGACGTAAATCAGAGAAACATCAGGAGTGGGTTTGTTTATTGTTACCAGAATGGATCGCTCGAGGTGGTTTGTTGGAAGAGACGTTCCTTGGATGATGGATGTTGGCGATGGCTGTTGGTTGTTGGCGGATGAGATTGTTGGCTGACGAGTGATGTCGAGGTTTTTTGTTGGGTGACGTGGATGTTGGTTGAAATGCTATCACCACAGACACCCACCCAAGCGTTCTGTTTACCATACAAACGCACTAGAGCTTGTCCTCATCCTTCAGAAGGGTCTTTCCGACTGTTGGCATTTCACTTCTCTTCTTTCGTGACAGACTGTATGTCCAGGAATCTTAATGATGTCAGCTGCATCACCGGGAAGGCATCTAGTAAATGTTCTCTTTTACTTTATTTTCCATATATTTTTAAGAGACCAACTCTCTTGAAATGATGCATCAAAGCGCAAATATTCTCTTTTATTATTTTCTTATATCTATAAGGGACTAACTCGCTTGAAAAGGTTTCAGCTCGTGCTTGACCATTCCCGAGGTGAGGATGAACACCCGGGTTGGGTGTAGGCCGACTTTCACGTCCAGGATTCGAACGTATGCAGGTCCTGCCCCGGGCAGATCCGTGCTTTCTAATGGTCAGTAATGCTAATCACTACATCACGGGGGCTCTTGTGTGGGTGTGTATGTGTGTGTGTGTGTGTGTGTGTGTGTGTGTCTGTGTGTCTGTGTGTGGCTGTGTGTGTCTGTGTGTATGCTGACAACAGCCGAACCACAGCTATAACGCAACAGAAATAACGTGGGGTCAGGCCTGACTCTAGTGTTAAATACAGTGCCTCGTGCAATATCACACGGTTGCAAATGTGAGAATTGTACTTGCTAAGTATGAGCTGACCTCGCTGGCTGCCCTGCTCGCTCTGACAATCTCGCGTCTCTTGTCGAGTGTTGCAGCCTCGCTGTCATTTATTCGAAGCGGAAAGGGAAAAAAAAAAATATTGCATTGGATATATGACGCGCAGTGTTCATTGACCGTGAGGAACTGTCTTCCTACTCTCTCTCTCTCTCTCTCTCTCTCTCTCTCTCTCTCTCTCTCTTTCTCTTCCCCCCCCCCAGCCAGTATTGCACCCACCCGTAGCCATACTAAACATCTCCCATAGCCAGGCATACTGTAACCACTCTCTAATATCTCCTATAATCTTTCTGCGGATGATTAGCTATTTTCCAACTACCCTCAGCTATAATGCCGTCTCCCACAGCTACACTCAGCCACTTTGTCATCTCCCACAGTCATCCTCAGCCACATCACCATCTCCAGCAGCCAGACAGACTCAGCCATATTACCATCTCCAACAGCCAGACAGACTCAGCCACATTACCATCTCCAACAGCCAGACAGACTCAGCCACATTACCATCTCCAACAGCCAGACAGACTGAGCCACATTACCATCTCCAACAGCCAGACATACTCAGCCATATTAACATCTCCAACAGCCAGACAGACTCAGCCACTCCGCCATCTCCAACAGCCAGACTCACCACCAACGCTGTCCATTCCCAACAGCGCTGTGGACCCTTTACTAAATCTTGAAAGTCCAGGAGGGTCCAGAGTTTCATTAGCTACAAATTCAAAGACTTCACAAAGGGCTGGTTTACATTTGCATGCAGAGATGCCCGGGATAGCTTGAGACTCTGTTGTGTGTGTGTGTGTGTGTGTGTGTGTGTGTGTGTGTGTGTGTGTGTGTGTTGTGTGTGTGTGTTGCAGGGTATTTTTGTGTGTACGGTAAACTCCAGAACATTAATTAAAGTTCTTTACATTGAAAACTGGGACGTGACGTGAAATAACAATTGCAAACAAGCACTGCTATTTCGAGAATCAAGCAGACGTGCTTTGTATTGAGAATTAGTGAACTGAATTTCAAAAGCACTCAGCTTTATAGGCCAGTAACCAGTAGAAAACCGATGGAAAAACTTTTTCGGTACATGGAGATTATATTTCTATAATCGTTTTCTCGTTATCACAAATCCTCCAAATGTTAGAAAATGGAAAAGAATTCTCTCGTATGAATCCTGTTCTGTTTTTCCTTACTCCTCTTCGCTGTAAATCTTCTTTTCCAGGAAATTATACAACAAATACTTACATTAATGCTTAGCAGAAGTGGTTATGACTTTCGTTTTTCCTGTCACCCATAAACTGAGTGTCTGTAGACTATGTTGTGTGAGAAACATTTTGCGTGGTAACGCAAAAGCTTGTATATAGGAGTTGACGCAAGAGTAGGCTCATGCCATATGCGAGACCACGTCTAACGTGATGCACGCTAAATGCATCCGCTTAATCCTGGATGAGCTCTGTGCTTCCAAAAGAAGCAGTTAAACACGTGTCTCTCTGGTGGGGCTATCGGTGCTATACCATCCAGCACAAATTCCCTTCGGGACTCCATTTGTCATTTCCCGGTTCCATAATAACCATGCAGCCCCAGTAGGCCTGTTCCCTTAGTTATTTTTCTCTCTCTTGCTTCCTTTTTTTTTGGTTTAATAGTCTTGGCTTGCATTTTTCGCTCCCTATTAAGTCTGCCGTAAGTGTGATATCAGATATTACGGTGTGCTATTTTGCATTCGGTTGCATCCAACAGCGCCCATCGCTAAAAAAAAAAGAAGCCATTTTACTGACTGAAAAATTTAAAACTTTGTTTTTTCATACACATATCCAGATTATCGAGTCCTGTACATGATCCATGAATCCATACACCCGGTCGTAAATAGTGTTACATCCTTTCATAAAATAAAGAGAATTACATACCCGTGTCATGGCTCGTGTCAACCCAAGGGCATGACAGTTTGTCCCAAGTGACGCGGATGGCAAATAGATATTGATTCTGCTTATTCCGTCCGCTCGTTTGTGTTCCGGTAAATACATCAACGTATTCATATTTTACTGACTACTACTGGTAATGCTCTTGTCTCGCACAAATGTGCATTGTAGATTTAACGTTTTACATGCATTTGAACATCAATCCTTCTTATATATTCTGGAAACATATGGCGTAGTATGATTTTAGAGTGATGAAACACGAATCAAATCGCGTCAGGTCTGAATAATACATCCTCAATTACGACACATGAGCACACATCTCAGAATTGTATCATGATGACAGAAAAACGAAAACGCTTAGCGTAAGTTATTCCAGTCGAGAGATTTAATGTTCTTATAATACTGAAAAGAAGAAATAAGTCTACGAATCAGCAGATTCGTCCAGAAGAACGGTGACGGGAATTTGAAAAAAAAAAAGGAAAAACTCTTCCTTTGTTACGTAAAGGAAAAGTCTGAAGCAGCAGCTGTTACTGAGAGATGGCGCTATTGATAATATGTTTGCCTCTTTTTTTTTTCTTTTTTCTCTTTTTCTGCCGAAGAAAAAGATTCCCGACAAATTTTATGCATGTTGACAATGATTTATGGAGAGACGGAGAGAGCGAGAGAGAGAGAGTGACGAATATTTATGAGGAATGGATAACATGGAGGTAAACTTCAGGAGGTAGAGGTGTTAGGATACTGATAGAAAGGGATGCTACAGAGGTAGACTACTGGAGGTAGAGTGAGGATACTGACGAGGAGGAGAGAGGAAGGTAGACTACAAGAGGTGGAGTGTGAGCACAGGACTGTTACAGGTGGACTACTAGAAGCAAAATGCAGGTACTGAAGAGCGGGGCAGTTGGAGGTAGACTACAGGAGGTAGAGTGAGGGTACTAAAGAGCAGGGGAGATACAGGTAGACTATAGGAGGTAGAGTGAGAGAGGTGAAGTGCCGGAGAACATGGAGGTAGAATGAAGACAGAAGAGAAGCAAATGATCGATGAAATATGATGAAAAGACAAAGAAAAAATGCTAATTGTTAACCTTTTCATCTGCCATTTCAGACGGCGAATATAAAGTCAGAGAGAGAGAGAGAGAGAGAGAGAGAGAGAGAGACTGACTCTGTTCCCTCCTTACTTCTGACACCCATAAAACGACGAAAAATGGGCCTTATATCTTTCTTCCTGCCAATTTAGCGAGTCGAGTCTCACCGATAGCGAGAGAGAGAGAGAGAGAGAGAGAGAGAGAGAATACTGTCTGCTGACGCCGGCCATTAACCAGAGGTCTGGTTGCTGCCATATCTATCTCCAGGTTTTTACTTCTTAGCTTTACTTTCCTGTTATATACATAGTCGTCAAGGTGGACTGAAAGTGAATCCGACTTACCATAAACTTGGCAAAAAATTATCAGCTCAGAGCCTGTGGATATTTTTTTCCACAGCTGACAAAAGCTGAACAAATAAACTTGTTTTGGTACGTTTTCCATTTTACAACTGCAGTTTGTACAACTGAATAAATGAAATATAACTTTACAGCCCAGAGCGAAAGGTAGTTAACACGCAACATTTTTTTTTTTACTTTTTTTTTTCAAGCCATCGCTAAAATATTCCCTTTTATGGCTCATACGTATCTATATGTTGGATTTAATGCCCATCAACAGTTAAAGGTCATTAAGCCAGAATCCCTGCCGTATGTCAGACACACAGCGTACAAAGATTGCTTTTATTGATGCTCTTTCGGGGGCTTGATAACTGATCATAACAGCTGGTAGCGTTGGGAAAACTGCTGATGCGAAAAAGTGCAAATACAATTCATCATATTTCTGTGGCGATTTTTTTTTTTTTGTACCTGTTTGTTTCTGCGTCTTTCTGCTTTAAATACATGGCTTTTTTGATACCATCCCCGTCCTCAGTACACAACCGTATCTCTCGTCTTTCCCCCCAAGTATGTGGGATGTTCTGCAGAAGCCACTAAGTAACTTAACAATGTGTGAGCCTGAATGTTCTGCAGAAGCCACTAAGTAACTTAACAATGTGTGAGCCTGAATATCAGAAAGAACATTCCTCTCTATCAGAGCATTAGGCATTTCTGACACCACGGACGATCCAAGTACGAAATCAAATTAAATTTTATACTGCATTTCCTAATGCTGGTCCAAGAAAGGGAGCGGTTCGAACTCCCTTTCCGAATGGAGTTCTAGACTACGAAAGGGCCAATCCTTCCCCTGGTCTGAAGCTCCCATACCAGTCTCCTGTTGGTCGACGGAAAGAAAGATGAGTCTCTACCTTCCGTGATCTTGAGTGAAAATAGTTTGGTGGCTACCTCGGCAGACTGAGGGTTCGTAATATAACCTCCAGCAAGAGGAAGTGGTGCTCTGTTTCTCACACGGGGTCTGAGGAGAAATGAGGCAGTTGTTATAGTAATCAAGCTTTTAATATTTGCTCTTATTGTTGCCTTTAACCACTCTAATCACTAAGGACCGAACTGATTAACTTGTTTATTGTTATTCCGTTGTTAAAATCGTTGTTAATGCAGCCCTGGATATCATAAACAGAAAATACGTAAAGCACATCAGAAGAGTATCAGTTAACGTATGCTTGATATGTCTCAATCTTTGCTCCTTCGTGCTCCTTGGAGGAGGTGAATCCATGCAGGATCAGTTGCTCAGTGCGTCACCTCAAATGCAGTCCGAGTAGAGAATCCAATCATGTTTAGGCCGATATGATCCTTAGATAAGGACACCAATTTCCCCGCATCATTCCTGGGTGATGAAGGATCAACATAAGACCCACACAGACCCTCTCTGCCACCCGCGTCACACAAACTGATGCCTGACATAATCCTCAGCAATTAAATTCTGGGGGTCTCAGAGGGACCCAGGCGACGAGACGCGGGCAACAATGTACCTCGCTTCTGAAGCTACAAGAACACGGTAGGACTCAGGGGAGAATTCCTGTACAGTCCTGAAGCTACGAGAACAGCAGGACCTCACGTGACTCGGGTTCCTGAAGCTTCATCAGTGAAGAAAATTGAGTATATATTTTCTTTTTTTCCTCCTGAAAAATGTTTTCCGGATGTCTGAAGGCACAACGAAACCAGGACGCTTCGAAAACAGGAGTCCTTTGCTCTCCTTTTTAACTGAAGCTGCAATTAAGATGAGACTTAACCATCATTATGCTCGTTCCCTAATGGAGGCAACAACTATTAGATTTAGACGTTATCTTCTTCGATATCTGAAGTTTACAGAGACAAAACTCAAGCTCGGTGATCTTGGGACAGTAAATACGCAACCAAGACAAGATTTAGTCAAGGTTTTCTCAGGTCTTTGAATCTGAAACGAAGAGAAGATCAGCAGTATTCGTAGCATTTCTTAAAGCTGCAGCTGCAAAAGAATATCCTGGGTCCCTGAAGACGTAGCAGTGACATACATAATTCATATAAAACGGGTCCCTTAAGAAACTACAGTGACATAACTCAGCCATCACCGGGTCACTGAACGCAACAGTGACATAATTCAGCGAGCACGGGTCCCTGAAGATGCAGCAGTGACAAAAGTAACAGTGGCATGATTCAGCCAATACGGTTCCTTTGGAAATGCGAGCTACAAAACTCAGCCAACAGTATCCCGGATCCTTGAAGCCATTACAGAGTCAAGACTCGAGAGAGAATACTGACTGGCCTTGCTTGGTCTTAAACCCAATTATATGACAAAGGTCAAAAGGCGCAACATGAATACAATTTCTACATTTCATAGCGGATTAGATGAGGACGATATGGAGTTACATGAGGACGATGTTAAGCAGTATGAGGACGATATTCAACAATTGAGGACGATATTGAACAATATGAGAATGATGTTGAGCAATATGACGATATTGAAGAATATAAGGACGGTACTGAGCAGTTTGAGGACGATATTGAACAATTTGAGGGCGATCTTGAGCAATATGAAGACGAAACTGAGCAATATTCTAAACGACAGAGGGAAATATTCGACTACAGAACACCACGAGCAAGTGTATAGTTGTCTGCACACATTGTTACGCCCATCTATTAACCTTTCTCCTCACTACACAATAAGTCTTATGTTTCTGACGTCTTCCACTTACACAAGCAAGCCCCGTAGGGACCACTGTGTGAGTTACCGCTTCCATGGCTTTGTATTCCTTTACGCTAAAGGTATAGAAACGGGAGTTGTAAAGGCGAGAGAGGGCATGGGAGAAGTGGAATAAGCATAGTGCAGTGGAAAAAGGTGCAGTGATGATAAAGATATCAATTTGTATGGTAGACATAGAAAGCAAAGAAGTGAGGCACCGCGAGAGTAAGCCCCTCTCTTTACACACACAAACACACACACACATACGCACCCTGGCTACACATTTCACTATAACCTTTTGACGATAGCCTGTCCGTCGCCATTATTCAATATCAGCTTATCCCATGCTCTGGCTGAGTGATTTACGATGCAATACATCTCGGGTGTGTGTGTGTGTTCGATTCCAGTCCTGTTATTTCGGACCTCCCTCGTGTGCAGATGCCTTCCACGGATGCGTCAAAACGGCGCTCTCAGTCATGTTTCTAAACATTCATAAAACTATGGAAATTACTATCATAGTAATTCAGAGCCATGGGCAAGTCGGTAATACCCTTTTAGCACAGCTGGAGATTATTTCAGCTTTATGGAATGATGCAAAGAGACGATGACCTGACGTTTAGCCTAATTCCTATGGGTCATGTCGACGGCCACATAAAGTCGTGCTTCAAGGTCGTAAAGTTGTGTTCAAGTGTTTTTAACTGAGAGCGTCGCGCCAGTGCTCTGGTGTTGGGACCCCACGGTTGGGATAAGTCCTCAGTCCTGGGACTTCCAGGTTTCATCTGAAGTAAATGAAATACCTGCTTATCATAACCCCTCGAACGCTCTGACCCCAAGGCCCTTGGGCTTGACCAAAGGCCAAAGGTCGCATTGGCCACTGTCCAGGGGTGAGGCCAAAGTGTCGTGGTAATGTAATGATATAATACGTGGCCATGACGGCAACACTGCGGGAATAGTTAGCAAATGTCACAGGTCCGGGACTGGTTGTTTAGCGTCACACAGAGTTGCAGTCTGTTACCGAGGTAGCGAATGTTTGCCTCGCCAGAACAAGTTCAGGATTGGTTATCTAGCGTCAGAAGATAGAGAAACGGTTGCTCTGTGCTACAATGGACGAGGGAAGGAGTATTCGCCCTCGTCAGAAGCACAGGTATAGTTGTCGACTTAATCACGAGCGCCAGAATAGTTAAGAGCCCTGAGGAAGTTAGCTAATTGACACACGTGAGCTGAGGAATGCTTGTCAAGTACCTGAGCCAAGTTCTTGAAGACTGCCAACTTCCAGTGACTTAGTAATAGTTGGCGACTGCCAAAACCCCCATGAAGTGCTGTTGTCTGTAACAAGTTAATCATAACACGTGCTCAGGAATGTTAATTAGCCACCATGAGCTCGAGAATCGACGCAGACGATCGAAAACTAAGGAGTTGCTGCCGTCTGTCACAAGGTCACGTATGATTGCTACGTATATTGCTGGTGCTGGTTCCATGAATGGCTATCTGCTGTCCCACAGCATGTTGCACCGTCTGCAGAGAGCTTAATGGAAGACGAAGACTGCAGACTTCCACAGGATAAAGGTTGGGTTGCCGAGTAAGAGAGCTTATTCTCAGCGGTCAGTGCGCTCGCTTCGAGAACGAGAAAGGGTGAGTTCGACCCTGGAAGGAGGTATAATCTTTGTCGAGAGTCCTTACCCTGATTACCCCTGATCTTGTGGTAAGTGAGCAGGTATGCAGCTACTTAGGAGGGCAATCGGTGAGAGTCTTTCTTAGGGAGAATTTACACTTCAAATGGGCTCTAAAAGAGCAGCAGCTCCTACCCTTAAAAAGAAAATGCATAAAAAAAATCGTGCAAAATTGCTTCATTCCTCATGTTTGCTCATGAGAACTACAACATTAGAAGACTAAAAAGCAAAGAATGAAGCTGATAGCAAGGGAGTGATTGTATAAGCCTGTAGCATTCCTGCATCTCTCGCGAGAGCGTAAATCAGTACTACAGATTTCCATTTGCTAGATTGTCCCCGACCCGCTAACTCCCAAGCCTCGTGTGAGACGTAAGTGCTTTCCAGCTACTCCCATTATACGCGTTGCGTTCATATCCGCAAAGAAAAAGAAAAAGGAAAGAAGATAATCAGAGCATCTCAGCACGCAAGAGAATATCAACAGCCACTTAACCAGGCACAACTATAACAGAGTTACGATTGTGCTGTTTCCGCTTCCAATCACTTTTCCTTCAGTTGATGACTGGTTGGTTGGGTTGGTTGAACTCTTTTTGGTGTATCAACTACCAGGGTCGTCAAGGCACACGCTTTCAGTGGATTACAGCTGACATTTGCACGGCACCACACAGACGCACAGACACACACACACACACACACACACACGCTTCCCACGATGGTGTGGAGACTCCCCGTGCTATTAAGGACTGGTACTGACATCAGCTGTCGGGAGAGCCCATTGCTTTTCCACGTCTGTAAAAACAGAATTGAACTGTCTCTTGCATGTAGAATGCAATCCTGCATTGTTAGTCAGACGCCACTGAGCCGGAGGTTACTTACCGGCCAGACAATTCAGGGATGAAGGTTAACAGCGAGCCACGGCTGTATCCCATAAACACCTATTACTCGCGTGGGCTATCACAGCAGTGCTGCCCCATCCTGATACGTCTTAGGAGCCCCCATATATTGTGTCACATTAGCTATTGCGAATGGAAAATCGAGTCAAGAGTGATTACTGGTTTTCTCCACCATTTTGAAGCTGTGATAGCTAGGATCTTCTGCGTGAACTTGAAATCCATTTTACATATGGAAACCTTCGTACTTACGACATCCTTGGCTTTTCCAGCTCTTTGAGTATAACGGTACGTCCATCTGAGTTTTATGGTCCATCGCATGACCAGATCCTTCAAAGGTCACGTCAGAGGTAACGCCGTTATAACCAAAGGTCCCGCCTTCATGCTTTAAAGTTCACATCGTAAAGCTGAAATTGGAAGCTGCGCCCACTGCACTTTGCTATTGCGAGGAACTGCTGCAGATCACTATTGTTCTTTTAGCCACCAACGCAAAAGTATTAGCAGCTCGAACTCCTAGGCTGATGTGGGATTTCCCTGTAGTTTGCAGATCCTGGAAACTGTCTCCATACTCCTACGATTTTGTAAACACTAGCAGAAAGAAGGAAAAGAAACAATTTAAAATCACGCAGCACAAGGAAGCAAATCAGCGAGAGAACCAGGAAGAGAGTAGAGTTCGAATGATATCGGAATAACCAGTGATGAGACAGGAACTCAACTGAACCAGGATATTCCTTGTTGCAGTGACGAAATAACAAGTGACACTAAGAGCATGAAAATGATTGGGAGTCATATTATTTTCACGTGGATCGCACTAAGCGGAAACTCGTAGAGACATTTCAAGCGAGATCTTTGGGTACGTTTGCATGAATGTGATCTGATAGAATGACCAGCAACCCCTCCCCCTCCCAAAAGAAAAATATACGATTGGAGACATCGCCGTTTTGATCTACATCCGTAACAGATCACTTGTTATTCAGCGCGGCTTTTAAGTGCCATCCCTGGAGTCTTGATATCGGCGTCATTACCGAAATGAAATCGCGCAAAGAGAGAAGAAGTTACCCGGATCCCGTATGACTGCCCAGGTCTTCATGATTTCAGGAAGAACCAAGCTATGAGCAACACGGGAATTATAAACCCGAGGCTAAATGAAAAGAGAGAAAGAAAGAGAAAGAGAGACAGAGACTACGTTAACATGAATGCCTACCGTGATAAAAGGGAAACAGAAGGATGATGGATGTTTGTGGTGGGAGAGTTGAAGAACGAGAAGGTTCTGGGAAATTACGGGATGGACATTGGCGCTTCAGGCATGGGGGAGAGGAAAAAAAAAACTCCACAATTCAGACGCTACAAAATGCAGATTCCTCACCGGCGCGCGACTAGAAATCCCGGGAATGATTCCGCTCGCGGGAACTTGCAAGGATGAAAAGATAAAAATATGAACAATTATGTGAGCTACTCGTCATGCAGAGCTCAACAGGCTGTGAAAATGTAGAAAGAGCTAACGAGGACGATTTTTTTTTTTTTGGGGGGGGGCTAGAGAGAGTGTGTATGATCTGAATGTAGAAGTAAACATTCGGCTGGAGACTGGGAATGGAGACTTTGCCTTTACGGGAAACTATTTTTTCAGCAACGTGACCTCTTCTGTCTGTCTGACTGTTTGTCTCTTACTACTGTCTATCTGTCAGCAACGTGGCCCCTTTAGTCTGTCTGTCTGTCTGTTTCTACTGTCTGTCTGTCATCAGCGTGGCCTCCTTTGTCTGTCTGTCTGTCTGTACTCTATGTTTGTCAGCAGCGTCGCTTCTTGTGTCTGTCTGCCATTGCTATCCGCCTCTTTGTCTGTCATTGCTTTCCTTTAAACACACACACATACACACAAACACACACACACACACACACACACAAACAAACACAAGCACAAGCACAAGCACATTGACTCATAAACTCAAAGCGAAAAATACCAACACCAGATATATTTTCTCTGCCGCCCAGAGTCTCCCACGGTATAAAAGTTTTCGACTGCAAAATAAAACAGTCGCTAAATGTTTCCTACAGAGGAAACCTTCGCTCGTGTGACTTAACAACGTAGCCTGCAAATCTGGGACGGAGAATAAAAGTTGTCCCGGTGTCAGGGAGTCGTTGGGGAGAAGAGGCAGGTGGCAAAGGACGGGTTGGGGGTGAGAGAGGGAGGAACAGGCAAGCAAGCAAGTTGGGGAGAAGAAAAGATAGACGGAGACTAGAAGAGAAACGGACAAAGACTGAGAGAGAAAGAGAAAGAGAGAGAGAGAGAGAGAGAGAGAGAGGGAGAGAGAGAGAGGGGATCAGCAGGACCCCTGGACGGTGGAAGCTGGTACAGGTGGTGGCGACGCAACGCCAGTTAGCAAATAAGGACTGGAAGGTCAGGCTGGTGGAGTCCAGTCAGAGACGTCTCGCCGCCAGAGATAAAGACGACGCGAGAGGTAACAGTTGCCTGGATGGCTTCAAAATGCAGTTGGTATTATGTGCTAGAATCCATTACCATCTCTGTCTGTTCTTCTGTCTGTCTGTCTGTCTGGCTCTCTCTCTCTCTCTCTCTCTCTCTCTCTACGTTCATCAGTATCTCATTTCCCTCACCCCCAAGTTTCGATGCTCTTCTTTAGCATTGGTCATCGACGCTTTTTCTCCCCGTCTCTTTCATCAGCACGTCCCTCATTCATTCTCCCCTCTGCGGCTCCTCCTCCTGTCCTCTTCCTCCTCTTCCTCCTCTTCTTCTTCTTCCTCCTCCTCTTCTTCCCCCTCCTCCTCCACTTCTTCCTCCTCCTCCTCCTCCTCCTATCAGCACTCGCTTCCCCTATCCCCTTCTTCCTCATCCATTAATTTCCCTCCCACCTCTCTTTTATCCGTTTGCCTTTTCCAGCACGCCTCCCCCCTCTCACACCGTCCCCTCTCTCATCCATCAACAGTCCTCTCTCTCTCTCTCTCTCTCTCTCTCTCTCTCTCTCTCTCAATCCGCCTGTATCCTGTGGCAAGACCTCCTTTTTCTCTCTCTATCTCCACAACCTACTCCATTCACTTTTCACGTATATATATATATATATATATATATATAGTCAGGTCAAAAACTCCTCAGTATCGCAAGAACTGACCATATCGTCGTGACGAAGAGGCTCTCCGCAGGTGATATCGAAAGAACCATTTCCTTAGCTTTTTCCAGTGCGATAATTTTCAACATGGTCGCCTAAATAAACCAAAACACGTAGCCAAGCTAAATGGTACCTCAATCGGCTCCCCTTCAAACCCACTGTTTTCTGATTTTGATTACCAACAGACGGCCTCGTAGACTCGTCTCCTGGTGGCCCTGCTGTCCTCGAAGTGCCACAGCTGAAGACCTCGTAGACTCCCGGGTCTCGCTAAGCACCACGGCCGCGAATGACGTTCATCATTTGTTGTTTTCCCGTAATTAACTGCAGGTCGTACCCAAGAGGACAGCCTCATTCCTGGCTTCTTTTCGTCAACAATTGTTAACATACTGCGGGAGCTTGCTAAGTTCATTAGTCTTGTCTGGAGGCAAAGGAAGTTTTTCCCTGTTAAGGAAACTTTGCCTCAGTCGGTTCTTTAAGGCTCCTAACTTCCTGCATTACTTGCTGTCTTTTGCATGACGAACCGAACGAAGCGTTTCAGTGAAATTTCTTATTCGGGTCTTTACCTCAAGGTAATGAAACCTTTTTAATCTGAACTCTCCCAAGTTTTCTCTCATCTGATTTGTGATGTAGCTTGTCTTTTACAAACGGAAATGAAATCTAAGGTTCGGCTGGTTTTTTTTTGGACGTTGACATTTGCTTCCGTATTGTACTTGAAGAAAGTGTTGTATTGTGGGTCTGAAGGTAATTAGTGTTCTCTGGCGTATCTGTGTTGCAGATCATATCGATATCGGTCGTTTGCTGTGAATATAGTCTTGCAGTGTTCTTTGCGTTGCATGATAAGTGTTGTTATTTGGTAATAATGTTGCGTTGATGTATTGCACTGGTAGTGTTGTATTGTGGTAGTGTTCTATGGTGATAGTCTTTCCTGGGGATAGTGTTGCGTGGTGGCAATGATTCGTAGTGATGATTATGATGATACCCGCTAGTAATGGCGAATTATGGGATGATTTCTCATCATAGCAGTATTATAAAGTTATGGTGTGGAATAGTCTTGTATATAGGCGCGTGTGGTGAGGATGAGTGGCCTCAGGAACACACCTTGGGTGGGTGGCAGCAGGAGGAGCGGCTATACCAGTACATATTGCCTGAATAATGGCACTGTGGGCGCTACACAACGTGATGCATTGGCAGCATTAAAACTCAATAGGCATAACTCTAGGCAAGTCGAAGGCCTATCGCCACGAGATGGCAGTCTCTGGAGCAAAAGATCGGTGGCCTGAATTACGGCAGTGTACCATTAGGTGACGACTGTAAGGTTATAGAATTACCTGTTGGATACCTAAGATCTGAAGACTGGCAGTGTCGTAGGTCCAGATACTTCGCTGCCTTAGTGCAAGCCACCCATGACCCAGGCTCATGGGTTAGCGATTTCATGAGATATTACCGGAAATAAGAATGATTCAGTTACGAGACATGACGAGAGTAGTCAAATGTACTTTACATTGCTGCTGCTGATGTTAGCATCGGCTTGAAAGAACTGATTTAACTTCAATGGATTCAGAGAGGTTTCCAAAACTTCGAAGTGTAGGGAAAGAAACCGATGTCAAATCGGCCCACCTTAGAACTTCCAACGGACCCGCGGAAATCATATGACGCGGTTGAAAAAGAATCTATAAAGCTGATTGATCTCCCTGTAATATATTAACATGCAGGGAAATTCCTTGAATCTTATGAGTTTCTTTGGCTCTGACCGTGACTCAGTGAGAGAGATAGAATATTCCGGACACGACTAGAAAAAAAATAGTGACGGGGCTATCGGAAATGACATTCCAGTTTCATATATACGAGTCAAGATGTTTAATTCATCAGGTGGCTTCATCTGTCTGACCTGTTTACATATTCACGACCGCAAGTGTCGCGAGCGTGTCGTAGAACCCATTCGACAACGGTAATGTATGATTAACATGAATATTTTTTTCTTTGCCCACTAGCCGAATGTCCATCTGTTTGTCCTGTTGCTCCTGTTGTGAGGACTCTTTACTACTACTACTACTACCACTACTGATACTTTTATCAATGACAGTAATGATATTGTTGATAATGATAAAGATAAGAATAATAATGATAATGATTATGAGAATGATAGCACACTAGTCTAAGCCAGGTTGTGTGTGTGTGTGTGTGTGTGTGTGTGTGTGTGTGTGTGGGTGTGTGTGTGTCTGTCTGTCTGTCTGTGTGTATTTGAGCCTTATTCCATGTTTTCTTTTCTTCTGTGTCCCCTTCTCCCCTGACATTCCCTTCCCTTCCGCAGCACGGCATTATACAGACACAAACACGTCTACATTAGGGGCTAAAATTGGCTGCCGTTACAAAACATCTTTCAGCTGATTTCCTCTGGGATTCTACCTAGTGGTGCCATGCCACCAAGGCATGAAACTAGCGTCAACAGCCGGTGTCTCTCTTTTTTTCTCTCTCCTCGTTACCATACATATATCAAGGGCCATATATATATATATATATATATATATATATATATATATATATATATATATATATATATATACTACAGCGTGAGCGTGTATGGTCTGGGAATCGTCTTTCAACACCTGGTAGAAAAGAAAAAAATAAGTGCTTAAGTTTTCTCGTACTCGTATGATGCATCAAGAATTAATAACATTAATTCGAGTAAGGTAGGAGTGTACCACACTGACTCGCATTCTAAACCGCTTTTAGGCAAAGATGGATTCAGTCAAGGTGGTGTAGACAGGTACTTCTCGCGCCCCAAGCGTGGAAAGTGCTGAGGGCTACTCCCGACCCCACTGTTCGTCTGGTGTGCACATGTATCCTTCTCTCTCTTCACTCGATCCACGACATCGCTGCTTCCTCCCTCTATTCTTTCCTTCCCCTCACCCCAAGGGCATCCACTTCTCTACACACCCCACTCCCCCCAGCAAACGACGACACCACCAGCACCCCCTGTCTTGCTCCAGGCAAAGGGAGGGGATGGTGGTGGTGGTGGGGGGGGGGGGAAATGTTGCCTCACACAATTCTTGCTGTGGACAGTTACAAGATGAAATTGTACCTCGGTGTGACAGGGGGAGTAAATTTGCTTTTGTCCTCTCGAGACACCTAATATTGTTGTCACGGGACTCTGACAAGACTTCCTTCCTCCTGCTCAACCATCGCGTCGGCACGAGTCCCGCCGACTTTTTTACCAAACTACAAATGAGAAAATATCTCTCCCTCTACACATACGCTTGAGCTGCTGATGCTGCCCGCTGCCTGCACCAGACGATCGTAGAATTACATAGCGCGTCTGTGCATCGTATATCATCGACGCTGATCCCAGTGCCTGCATTGCTGTGTGTTGAGCAGGAACGACCAGTTTATTTTGGGGTAGAAGGTCAGCCACCGCTCCACCGCTACCAAGGGAGCGTGAAAGCGGTGATGTTCTCGTCCAACAAGCGACCATAACGGCAGGCATAAGCCGCAACAGCTCATATATATCCCTCCTCCTTTTGACCTGCCACCCGCTGGCGGCGCCTTTCAGTGACTTACTTCCTCAGTGGTAATGTCCCGTAAACCTTCGCTCCACCCTACCTTAACTCCGCTGGGTCCCAGTAAAACTGGCCGACCGCTTGGCACTTCATCTACTCTTCTGCTTCACCTTACTTTCTCATCTTCCTACTCGCCGTCTCCACTTCTCTGCCTTCCAGTCCACTGCCCTATATCACTGTGTCCTTAATTCCAGAGTTTTTTTCCTATACGCACACCGCCACTCCAGCCATCGCTTCCATTGCACGAGTGATCCATAAGTATTGCAACTCTTTACACCCCTCAGTATCTATCACGAGAGGAGACGCCATATACACCGATGAAAGGCTGTGCCTACTTCTTGTTCCTCCCCAGTGAGTCTGACACATTCCCATGGAAATACTGAGAGAGATACGTCATTTTTGTTTTGGTCCGAAGAATTGAGCAAAGCACTAAGAAGCAACTGACATATTTTTCTGATCTTGCCAAGTGTAGTTCTAGATTAACGCCACTTCTATGAAGTTAATTGATGATTTTATCAAAATTTTCGTGGATTTATTGTTAATGTCTCCTTTTTTTTTAACAAAACTAAAAGCAACCATTCCTTACGATATTCCGTCCAGCATAAAACTAACTAAACCATCTTGAAACTTAAATGGTTTCGATAGGTTTTTTGAGAGAGCTTTTAGATAGTTATCACGTTTATACAAGTACATTTTTTTCCCTTTTTTCTCCTTGAGGAAACCAAGTTGTAACGTTAAATAAACTTTGGCTTTATGAATCATGAGAAAAACTACGTTGTAATGTTGAATAAAGCTTGTCTATAATGCTTGAGAAAAATTTTTACTTGATGCTCAAGCAAGCATTTATTTGCTTAAGATAAAAAACGCATATTCACTTTGAATCCAAGATTATATTTGCTTAGTTTAATTTAAAAACTCCTTAGATCATTGGCATTAATTCTTAAACACAGTCGTATTCTAGATGACTGAATATTTGGAAATATGGGTTAACGAACAGTCATATTCGATATACCTACCTTGGAATATCAAGTCTTTTTAGGTCTTATAAAAAAGGTTAACAAACTCTCTCATTCCACTCAGTTATGTATAACATATACATTTCTTGATTTGGCGATTTTTGTGCGTTTTTTTTTTTCTTTTTCGACTGAGCATGAGCGGTCATTAAAACTTTATGGACATGGAAATATATAAAGGAATGGAAAACTGGGATTTGCATAACGAAGTGGAGTTCCCTTTCATGTTGCAGTGCAAACACTACTCATATGCTGCGCTCGTGGAGAGAACCCAATGTGAATATTATAATCCCCTCTGCGAATATTATTGTGCCTGTTTACATTTGGTGATTCTGGGGTGCTGTGTATACACGTGTATGTGTGAACTTTGTTGTACTTTAATCCATGTAAATACGAGTAATTCCCAATGTTTCCTGGGATATGTATGCTTGCAAAATATATGTTCATATATATATATATATATATATATATATATATATATATATATATATATATATATATACACACACATACA
>JAYMFT010281068.1:0-10489 GCA_038088735.1 Panulirus argus | reverse complement strand
TGCACTTTGATGTAACAAGTGATGATCTCTGGTGTGTCAAGTGATGCATTCTTATGTGTCAAATGGTGCAGTCAAATAAGCCATGTGATGTACTCTAGTGTGTCATGTGATGTGTTTTGGTTTGTCATGTGGTACACACTAGTTTGTTAGGTGATGCATACTGCTGTGTCAAGTGATGCAGTCTGGATTTTCAGGTGATGCAGTTTGGTGAGTTACGCGGTACATTCTGGTGTCTCAGGTGATACATTTTGGTGTATCAAGCGATTCACTCTGATGTGTCAATATGCACAAAGATGTGTTACGTGATGCACTCTGGTGTCTTAGATGTTGCACTCCTATGTACCAAATAATGCACTTTGGCGTGTCAAGTGATAGACGGTAGTGTGTCATGAGGTGCATTCTGGTGTGTCAGGTGATGCACTTTTGTGTCACAAGTGATGCACTCTCGTTTGTAAGCGATGCACACTCATGTTTGAAGTGATGAGCTGTGGTTTGCTAAAGAATGTATCCTACTCGTAAGTAATACACTCTGTTGAATTAGGTGATTCACGCTGGTGCGCGTTTTTGTGCATTCTGGAATCTCAGGTTATATACTTCGATATGTCAGGTGATTCTCTCTGTTGTGTCACGAGGAGCATTCTGTTATGTCAGGTGACGCACTGAGGTGTGTCAGGTGAAGCAATCCCATGTCTGAAGTGATGCACTTTGGTGTGTCAGATGATGCACTCTCGCGTTTCACCTGGTACATTCTGGTGTGTTAGGTGTCGTTCTCTGGTGTGACAGGTAATTCATTCTGTTGTACCAGATGGTGGACTCTGGCGTGTCAGGCTGTGCATTCTGGTGTGACGTTGAAGCATTTTGGTGTGTCAGGCGATGCATCTGGTGTGTCAGGTTATGCACTGTTGCGTGTCAGGTGATGAACTATATCATGTCCTGAGGTGCATTCTGGTATGTTAGGTGATGTCCCTGGTACGTCATATAATGTACTCTGGTGTGCCAGGTGTTGCACTTTGCTTTGTCAGGTGTTGCACTTTGGTTATCAAATGATGTACTCTGGTGTACTATTTAGTGTGTTCTGGTGAGTCATTTGAAGCACTGTCGTATGTCAAATGATGTATTCTTGTGTGCTAAGTGATGCACGCTGCTCTGTCAGGTGATGCACTCTCATGTGTCATGAGATGCACTCTCGTGTGTCATGTGTTGCACTCTGGTTTGCCTTGTAGTGCATTTTGGCTTGTCAGCTCATGCGCCCTGATGTCTTAAGTGATGGAATATGGAGTGACATAACGTGCACTTTGGTATATTAGGTGATGCTCTGTGCTGAGTGAATTGATGCACTATGTTGTCTTAAGTGATGCACCCTGGTGTGTCATGAAGTGCATTTTGGTATGGCAGGTGACGCATTTTTGTGTTAAGTGAAGCACTCTGGTTTGTCAATTTTTGCATTTTGGTGTGTCATGTGATGCACTTTTGTGTGCAAAGTGATGTACTCAGGAGAGTCAAAGTGATGCATTTTAGTGTGTAATGTGATGCATTCAGTGTCAGGTGAAACACTCTGCTGTTTGAAGTGAAGCATTCGTTGTGTCATGTGTTACAGTCTGGTGTATGAAGTGATCTAGTTTTGTTCATTTGATGCACTCTGGTGTGTCATGTGATACACTCTGACGTGTCAAGTGACGCAGTCTACTGTGTAATTGATGCACTCTGGTATGACATCCTTGATGTTTCAAGTAATGCACTTTGGTGTGTCAATTGATGCACTCTGGTGTCTTGATATTCATTCTGGTGTGTCATGTGAAGCATTATGATTTGCCAGGTGATGCACTATTGTGTCATGATATGCACTTTAGTATATCAGGTTGTGCTCTTTTGTTTGTCAAGTGATGCAATCAGGTGTTTCCTGAAATGTATTCTGGTATGTCATGTGATGCACTATAGTGTGTCAGGTGATTTATCTGGTATGTCAAGTAATGTTCTTTGGTGTTTCATATGATGCAATCCGGTGTGTCAGGTGTTTCACTCTGGTGTGTCATGAAGTGAATTCTGGTTTGTCAGGTGATACACTTAGGTTTCTCATGTGATGCACTCGTGTGTAACAAGGGATGTACTTTTGTCTGTCAAGTGATGTTGTCTAGTGTGTAAAGTGATGCACTCTGGTTTGTCAGGTGATACAATTTCATGTGTCAAGTGATACACTTGCATATTTGTTGTTTCAGTCTGGTATGTCATTAGGTGCATTATGGTGTCAAGTAACATACTTTGCTCTGTCAAGTGGTGCTGTCTGGTGTTTCAAGTGATACACTGTGGTAAATCAAGTGATGCACTTTGATATATCACGTGATGCATTCTGGTATCAAGTGGTGTACTTTGATGTAACAAGTGATGATCTCTGGTGTGTCAAGTGATGTATTCTTATGTGTCAAATGGTGCAGTCAAATATGCCAGGTGATGTACTCCCGTTAGTCATGTGAAGCATTTTGGTGTGTCAGGAGATACATTCTCGTTTGTTAGGTAATGAACACTGATGTGTCAAGTGACGCAGTCTGGTTTTTCAGGTGATGGACTTTGGTGAGTTACGCGGTACATTCTGGTGTTTCAGGTGATGCATCATGGTGTATCAAGTTATTTACTCTGATGAGTCAATACGCACGATGATATGTTATGCTATGCACTCTGGTGTCTTAGATGTTTCACTCTAGTTTGCCAAGTAATGCACTTTGGCTTGTCAAGTGATAAACGGTAGTGTGTCATGAGGTGCATTCTGGTGTTGCAGGTGATGCACTCTTTTTTCTCAAGTGATGCACTTTGGTTTGTAAACGACGCGCACTTATGTTTCAAGTGATGAGCTGTGGTTTGTTAGAGAATGTATTCTAGTGTCAAGTGTTACACTCTGGTGAGTTGGATGATTCACACTGGTGTTCGTTTAGGTGCGTTATGGTGTCTCAGGTTATGCACACCGATATGTCAGGTGATTCTCTCTGTTGTGTCATGAGGTGCATTCTGTTATGTCAGGTGATGCACTGAGGTGTGTCAGGTGAAGCAATCCCAAGTTTGAAGTGATGCACTCCTGGTGTTTCAGCTGATACATTCTGGAGTGTTAGGTGTTGTTTTCTGGTGTGACAGGTAATTCATTCTGTTGTACAGGATGATGGACTCTGGTGTGTCAGGTGGTGCACTCTGGTGTGACGTTGAAGCACTTTGGTGTATCAGGCGATGCATCTGGTGTGCCAGGTTATGCACTCTCGCGTGTCAGGTTGTGAACTCTAGCATGTCAGGAGGTGCTTTCTGGAATGTTAGGTGATGTCCCTGGTATGTCAAGTAATATACTATGGTGTGCCAAGTGACGCACTTTGGTTTGTCAGGTGTTGCACTTTGGTTATCAAATGATGCACTCTGATGTGCTATTTAGTGTGTTCTGGTGAGTCGGTTGGAACTTTCTCTTATGTCAAGTGATGCATTCTTGTGTGCTAAGTGATGCACACTGCTGTGTCAGGTGATGCACTCTCATGTGTCATGAGAAGTACTCTGGTATGTCATGTGTTGCACTCTGGTTTGCCTTGTAGTGCATTTTGGTTTGTCAGCTCATGCACTCTGATGTGTTTTGTGATGGAATATGGTGTGACATTAACGTGCATTCTGGTATATTAGGTGATGCACTGTGGTGTCCTAAGTGATGCACCCTGGTGTGTCATGAGGTGCATTTTGGTATGGCAGGTGACGCATTTTTGTGTTAAGTGATGCACTCTGGTTTGTCAATTTTTGCATTTTGGTGTGTCATATGATGCAATTTTGTGTGTAAAGTGATGTACTCAGGACAGTCAAAGTGATGCACTTTGGTTTGTAATATGATGCATTCTGTGTCAGGTGATACACTCTGCTGTTTCAAATGAAGCATTCTGATCTGTCATGTGTTACAGTCTGGTGTGTGAAGTGATGTAGTCTAGTTTGTTAGTTGATGCACACTGGTGTGTCATGTGATACACTCTGACGTGTCAAATGATGTCCTCTAGTGTGTCATTAATGCACTCTGGTATGACAAGTGATGATCCTTGATGTTTCAAATAATGCACTTTGGTGCGTCAAATGATGCACTCTTGTGTGTCTTGATATTCATTCTGGTTTTTCATGTGAATCATTTTCGTGTTCCAGGTGATGCACTATGGTGTCATGATATACATTATGTTATGTCAGGTTGTGTACTGTGGTTTTTCAAGTGAGGCACTCAGGTGTTTCCTGAAGTGTATTCTGGTATGTCAGGTGATGCACTCTAGTGTGTCAGGTGATTTATCTGGTATGTCAAATAATGTTCTCTGGTGTGTCATATGAAGCAATCTGGTGTGTCAGGTATTTCACTCTGGTGTGTATAATGTTGCATTCTGCTGTCACGAGGTGAATTCTGGTTTGTCAGGTTTCTCATGTGATGCACCCGTGTGGAGCAAGGGATGTACTTTAGTCTGTCAAGTGATGCACTCTAGTGTGTAAAGTGATGCACTCTGGTATGTCAGATGATACAGTCTTGCATATTAGTTTTTTCACTCTTGTATGTCATTAGGTGCATTATGGTGTCAAGTGACATACCTTGTTGTGTCAAGTGGTGCTCTCTGGTGTTTCAAGTGATACTCTGTGGTGTATCAAGTGATTTATTTCAATGTTAAATAATGCACTCTGATATATCACGTGATGCATATTGGTATCAAGTGGTGCACTTTGATGTAACAATTGATGATCCCTAGTGTGTCAAGTGATGCATTCTTATGTGTCAAATGGTGCAGTCAAGTGTGCCAGGTGTTGTAATATTTTGTGTCATATGATGTATATTGATATGTCAGGTGATACACTCTGGTTTGTTAGGTGATGCACACTGCTGTGCCAAGCAATGTAGTCTGGTTTTTCAGGTGATGCAGTTTGGTGAATTACGCGGTACATTATAGTGTCTCAGGTGATGCATTTTGGTGCATCAAGCGATTCACTCTGTTGTGTCAATATGCACTATGATATGTTACGTGATGCACTCTGGTTCTTAGATGTTGCACTCTAGTGTACCAAGTAATGCACTTTGGCGTGTCAAGTGATAGACGCTAGTGTGTCATGAAGTACTTTCTGGTGCGTCAGGTGATGCACTCCTGTGTATCAAGTGATGCACTTTGGTTTGTAAGCAATGCGCACTCATGTTTCAAGTGATGAGCTCTGGTTTGTTAGAGAATGTATTCTGGTGTCAAATGATACGCTTTGGTTAGTTAGGTGATTCGCGCTGTTGTGCGTTTTGGTGCATTCTGTGTGTCTCAGGTTATGCACTCTGATATTTCAGGTGATGTTCTCTGTTGTATCATGAGATGCATTTTGTTATGTCAGGTGATGTACTGAGGTGTGTCAGGTGAAACAATCCCGTATTTGAAGTGATGCACTCTGGTGTGCCAGGTGATTCACTCTGGTGTTTCAGCTGGTACTCTCTGGTATGTTAGGCGACGTTCTCTGGTGTGACAGGTAATTCATTCTGTTGTACCGTGTGATGTTCAAGCACTTTGGTGTGTCAGGCAATGGATCTGGTGTGTCAGGTTTTGCACTCTTGCATGTCAGGTGATGAACTCTACCATGTCATGAGGTGCTTTCTGGTATGTTAGGTGATGTCCCTAGTGTGTCAAGTATTATACTCTGGTGTGCCAGGTGATGCAATTTGGTTTGTCAGGTGTTGCACTTTGATTATCAAATGATGCACTCTGGTGTGCTATTTAGTGTGTTTTGGTGAGTCAAGTGAAGCTTTCCTGTATGTCGAGTGACGCATTCTTGTGTGCTAAGTGATGCACGCTGCTCTATCACGTGATGCAATCTCATGTGTCATGAGATGCATTCTGGGGTGTTATGTGATGCACTCTGGTTTGCCTTGTAGTGCATTTTGGTTTGTTAGCTCATGCACTCTGATGTTTTAAGTGATGGAATATGGTATGACACAACGTGCATTCTGGTATATTAGGTGATGCTCTGTGTTGAGTAAATTGATGCACTGTGGTGTGCTAAGGGATGCACCCTGGTGTGTTATGAGGTGCATTTTGGTATGGCACGTGACGCATTTTTGTGTTTAGTGATGCACTCTGGTTTGTCAATTTTTAAATTTTGGTGTGTCATGTGATGCTCTTTTGTGTGTAAAGTGATGTACTCAGGAGAGTCAAATTGATGCATTTTGGTGTGGAATGTGATGCATTCTGTGTCAGGTGATACACTCTGCTTTTTCAAATGAAGCATTCCTTGTGTCATGTGTTACCATCTGGTGTGTGAAGTGATGTAGTTTTGTTTGTTGTTTGATGCACTCTGGTGTGTCATGTGATACACTCTGACGTGTCAAGTGATGCACATGTATTGTTTCATTGATGCGCTGTGGTATGACAAGTGACGATCCTTGATGTTTCAAATAATGCACTTTGATGTGTGAACTGATGCACTCTGGTGTGTCTTTATATTCATTCTGGTGTGTCATGTGAAGCATTTTTGTGTGCCAGGTGATGCACTTTTCTGTCATGATATGCATTATGGTATGTCATGATGTGCACTCTGTTATGTCAAGTGATGCACTCAGATGTTTCCTGAAATATATTCTGGTATGTCATGTGATGCACTATAGTGTGTCAGGTAATTTATCTGGTATGTCATGTAATGTTCTTCGGTGTATCATATTATGCAATCTGGTGTGTCAGGTTTTTCACTCTGGTGTATTAAGAGGTGAATTCTGGTGTGTCAGGTGATACACTCAGGTGTCTCATATGATGCACTCGTGTGTAACAAGGTATGTACTTTGGTCTGTCAAGTGATGCACTCTAGTGTGTAAAGTGATTCACTCTGGTATGTCAGGAGATACAGTTTCATGTGTCAAGTGATGCACTCTTGCATATTAGTTGTTTCACTCTGGTATGTCATTAGGTGTATTATGGTGTCAAGGGACATACTTTGCTGTGTCAAGTGGTGCTGTCTGGTGTTTCAAGTGATATACTGTGCTGAATGAAGTGATGCATTTCAGTGTTAAGTGATGCATTCTGATTTATCACATGATGCATTCTGTTATCAAGTGGTGTACTTTGATGCAACAAGTGATGATCTCTGGTGTGTCAAGGGATGCATTCTTATGTGTCAAATGGTGCATTAAAATGTGCTAGTTGATGTACTCCCGTTAGTCATGTGATGTATTTTGGTGTGTCAGGTGATACACTCTGGTTTGTTAGGTGCTGCACACTGCTGTGTCAAGTGATGCAGTCTGTTTTTTCAGGTGATGCAGTTTGGTGAGTTACGCGGTACATTCTGGTGTCTCAGGTGATGCATCTTGGTGTATCAAGCGATTCACTCTGATGTGTCAATTTGCACAATGATGTGTTACGTGATGCACTCTGGTGTCTTAGATTTTGCATTCTAGTGTACCAAGTAATGCACTTTGGCGGGTCAAGTAATAGACGCTAGTGTGTCACGAGGTGCATTCTGGTGTGTCAGGTGATGCACTCTTGTGTCTCAAGTGATGCACTTTGGTTTTTAAGCGATGCGCACTCATGTTTCAAGTGATGAACTGTGGTTTGTTAGAGAATGTATTCTAGTATGAAGTAATACAATCTGGTGAGTTGGGTGATTCACGCTGGTGTTCGTTTTGGTACATTCTGGTGTCTCAGGTTATGCACTCCAATATGTCAGGTGGTTCTTTCTCTTTTGTCATGAGGTGCATTCTGTTATGTCAGGTGATGCACTGAGGTGTGTCAGGTGAAGCCATCCCAAGTTTGAAGTGATGCACTCTTGTGTGTCAGGTGATGCACTCTGGTGTTTCAGCTGGTACATTCTGGTGTGTTAGGTGACGTTGTCTGGTGTGACAGGTAATTAATTCTGTTGTACCGGATGATGGACTGTGGTGTGTCAGCCTGTGCACTCTGGTGTGACGTTGAAGCACTCTGGTGTATCAGGCGATGCATCTGGTGTGCCAGGTTATGCACTGTTGCGTGTCAGGTGATGAACTCTAGTATGTCATGAGGTACTTTTTGGTATGTTAGGTGATGTCCCTGGTGTGTCAAGTAATGTAGTCTGGTGTGCCAGGTGATGGACTTTGGTTTGTCAGGTGTTGCACTTTGGTTATCAAATGATGCACTCTGGTGTGCTATTTAGTGTGTTCTGGTGAGTCGGTTGAATTTTTCTCTTATGTCAAGTGATGCATTCTTGTGTGCTAAGTGATGCACGCTGCTGTGTCAGGTGATTCACTCTCATATGTCATGAGATGCACTCTGGTGTGTTATGTGATGCACTCTGGTTTGCCTTGTATTGCATTTTGGTTTGTCAGCTCATGCACTCTGATTTGTTAAGTGATGCAATATGGTGTGACATAACGTGCATTCTGGTATATTAGGTGATGCTTTCTGTTGAGTAAATTGATGCACTGTGGTGTGCTAATTATTGTACCCGTGTGTGTCATGAGTTGCATTTTGGTATGGTAGGTGACGCATCCTTGTGTTAAGTGATGCACTTTCGTTTGTCAGTTTTTGCATTTTGGTTTGTCATGTGATGCGCATTTGTGTGTAAAGTGATTCACTCATGAGAGTCAAAGTGATGCACATTTGGTGTGTAATGTATTGCATTCTGTGTCAGGTGATACACTCTGCTGTTTCAAATTAAGTATTCTGTTGTGCCATGTGTTACAGTCTTGTGTGTGAAGTGATGTAGTCTGGTTTGTTAGTTGATGCACTTTGGTGTATCATGTGATACACTCTGAGTGTCAAATGATGCACTCTAGTGTGTCATTGATGCACTCTCGTATGACAAGTGATGATCCTTGATGTTTCAAATAATGCACTTTGGTGTGTCAAATGATGCACTCTGGTGTGTCTTGATATTTATTCTGGTGTGTCATGTGAAGCATTTTGGTGTGCCATGTGATGCACTATTGTGTCATGATATGCATTATGGTATGTCAGGTTGTGCACTCTGGTTTGTCAAATGATGCACTTAGATGTTTCCTGAAGTATATTCTGGTATGTCATATGATGCACTTTAGTGTGTCAGGTGATTTATCTATTATGTCAAATAATGTTGTATGGTGTGTCATATGATGCAATTTGGTGTTTCAGGTTTTTCGCTCTGGTGTGTCAAGAGGTGATTTCTGGTGTGTCAGGTGATACGCTCAGGTGTCTCATGTGATGCACTCGTGTGTAACTAGGGATGTACTTTTGTCTGTCAAGTGATGCACTCTAGAGTGCAAAGTGATACACTCTAGTATCTCAGGTGATACAATTTCATGTGTCAAGTGATACACTTTTTCATATTAGGTGTTTCACTCTGATGTGTCATTAGGTGCATTATGGAGTCAAGTGACATACTTTGCTGTGTCAAGTGGTGCTCTCTGGTGTTTCAAGTGATACACTGTGTTGAATCAAGTGATGCGTTTCAGTGTTAAGTGATGTACTCTGATACATCACGTGATGCATTCTGGTATCAAGTGGTGCACTTCGATGTAACAAGTGATGATCTCTGGTGTGTGAAGTGATGCATTCTTACGTGTCAAATGGTGCAGCCAAATGTGCCATGTGATGTACTCCCGTTAGTCATGTGATGTATTTTGGTGTGTCAGGTGATACACTCTGGTTTGTTAGATGATGCACACTGTTGTGTCAAGTGATGCCGTCTGGTTTTTCAGGTGAGTTACGCGGTACATTCTGGTGTCTCAGGTGATGCATTTTGGTGTATAATGCGATTCACTCTGATGTGTCAATATGCACGATGATGTGTTACGTGTTGCACTCTGGTGTCTTAGATGTTGTACTTTAGTGTACCAAGTAATGTACTTTGGCGTATCAAGTGATAGACGCTATTGTGTCATGAGGTGCATTCTGGTGTGTCAGGTGATGCACTCTTGTGTCTCAATTGATGCACTTTGGTTTGTAAGCGTGCGCACTCATATTTCAAGTAATGAGCTGAGTTTTGTTAGAGAATGAATTCTAGTGTCAAGTGATACACTCTGGTGAGTTGGGTGATTCACGCTGGTGTGCGTTTTGGTGCATTCCGGTGTCTTAGGTTATGCTCTCCGAAATGTCAGGTGATGCTATCTGCTGTGTCATGAGGTGCATTCTGTTATGTCAGGTGATGCAATGAGTTGTGTCAGGTGAAGGAATCCTATGTATGAAGTGATGTACTCTCGTGTGTCAGGTGATGCACTTAGGTTTTTCGGCTGGTACATTCTGGTGTGTTAGGTGACGTTCTCTGGTGTGACAGGTAATTAATTCTGTTGTACCGGATGATGGACTCTGGTGTGATGTACAAACACTTTGGTGTGTCAGGCGATGCATTTGGTGTGTCAGGTTATGCACTTTTGCGTGTCACGTGATGAACTCTAGCATGTTATGTTAGGTGATGTCCCTAGTGTGCCTAGTATTGTACTGTTGTGTGCCAGGAGATGCACTTTGGTTTGTCAGGTGTTGCACTTTGGTTATCAAATGATGCACTCTGGTGTGCTATTTAGTGTGTTCTGGTGAGT
>JAYMFT010281057.1:0-10490 GCA_038088735.1 Panulirus argus | reverse complement strand
GAAATGGCAAATATGTACGAAAGATATATATATATTTATATACATATACATATGTACATATTCATACTTGCTCGCCTTCATTTATTCCTGGCGCCACTAAGCCCCGCAGAAAACAGCATCACCACTCCCTACATCGGCGAGGTAGCTCCAGGAAACAGTCGAAGAAAGGCATCATCTGCTCACTTTCATTCTTTCGCTGTCATGTGTAATTCACATCCAAGCCCCACAGACCTTTCCATGGTTTGCCCTGGACTTTTCACATGGCCTGGTTCAGTTCATTGATAGCACGTTGACCACAGTATACCACATCGTTCCAGTTCACTCTGTTCCATGCATGGCTTTCACCCTCCTGCATGTTCAGTCCCTGAAAGATATGAAATCTTCAGGGCAGAAAGAGAAACACCTAAATAAGGTGGTGAAGCAGTTTATCTAAGCAGCAAACTTGAGGGAAGCAGCTACTAAAATTGTCATAAAAAATGTTGTCTACTAGCATCAAATGCCATTAATATCATAACATATAGGCCACTAGAAGCATAATGGAATAATTTAATGAAGCCAAAACAAATATAGAGGAGTTGATGGAAATTTGGACAAAACTGAACCAACAATGATATGGTCAGCTGACTTTAAGAGTAATTTTATAGAATGGGAGAGGAATGGTATAGTTTATGGATGAGAATTTAAAATGAAAGCTCCAAACAATGTAATGGCACACGAAAGGGAAAAGTTATTGAAGTTATTGAAAGGTGTAAGACCTTTAGTTTGATACTAGTTATAAACAAACCAACTAGAAACTTAAACAGCAATGACCTGCTCTTCCTAAATGACATGGTATCTTTGCCTCAGACCTATTTTTGAAGCTCACTCACTTTCACCCCCTTCCCAACAGTGTCATTTATTCTTTTCCCAATATCACTACAAATTTTCACACTATCACCAAGAAATGATCAGAGATCCCACCTGCTGCCCTTCTCAGTACATTCACATCCAACAACTTCTTTGCATGCCTGTCAGTGAGTATATAATCCAAAATGCCCATTGAGCCTGAACTTCACTCTCATCTTGTGCTGTGTCATTCTTTCTTTCTTTTTTTTTTTTTTTTTTTT
The DNA here is from genome assembly GCA_038088735.1 of Panulirus argus. Lineage (NCBI taxonomy): Eukaryota > Metazoa > Arthropoda > Malacostraca > Decapoda > Palinuridae > Panulirus > Panulirus argus. The sequence continues at coordinate 9,384 of JAYMFT010281057.1, read as the reverse complement.
TTTTTTTTAAGGACCACAGTTCAATCTTCTGACACTTGACTTCCCTGAAGTTCTGTGTATGTAATACAGGTTGAGCATGCGTAATACAAAAATCCAAAATCTGAAATACTCCAAAATCCGAAACTTCTTGAGCGGCAACATGTCGTTACAAGTGAAAATTCCACACCTAAACACATTATTTTCTCATTGTATTAATGGGATTTCATATTTTTATTACTAATAAGGACGTATGTGTGATTAAGTTTAAGAAAATGATTGCTTATCAGTAGCATATATTCAGAGTCAGGAATGAAGATGATGCCAAACAACCACTGATTGTCCACATGGGTGGCTAAGGCTGTAACACCTTAGCTTTCTGATGGTTCAGTGTTACACAATCTTTGTTTCATGCACAAAATTATTAAAGATATTGTATGAATTACCTTCAGGCTATGTGTAGAATGGATTTTGTGTTTAGACTTGGGTCCCATCCCCAAGATATCTCATTTTGTATATGCAAATATTCCAAAATCCTAAAAAATCCAAAATACAAAACACTTCTGGTCCCAGGCATTTCAGATAAGGGATACTCAACCTGAACTGTATTTTTTTTTATTTTGTGTTAGTGTATATGTGATATGAATTCCCAAGATAATAGGTTAAACCTTAAGTTTCGGGAGTCCTCAAATGAAGACCTATGTAGGCAGCAGTGGAAATCAAATGAGCAGTAATTTTTGGTGGCTTTATTTATATCCCCAGTCAGTATTTTAAATTTATATGGCTACTAAGTGTTGCTTTCATTAAAGAATACCATTATGGAATCAATTCTGAATACTTTAGTAAGTATATGTAAATAATAACTATAAACAGCAATAAGTGTCATTTAGTGAATTTGCATTATAAGGCTTCCCCTATTACATTTCCCCCTTTTCTATACCACCCCATATGTAAACATATTTAAATACAATGGAGTTTCAGGAATGGTAGAGGATGTGTGGATCAGGTGTTTGCTTTGAAGAATGTGTGTGAGAAACACTTAAGAAAGATTTGTATGTGGCACTTATGGATCTGGAGAATAATGTAATGAGGTTGGTAGAGGTATTCTATAGAAGTTGCAACAGATATATGGAGTTGGACAAAAGCAATTAGAAGCAATGAGAAGTTTTTCAGCAAGAGAATAATGCATGTGTGCAATTAGGTAGAGAGGAGTGAGAGATTCAAAGTGATGGTAGATTTTCAGCAGGGATGTGTGATGTGACAATGGCTGTATAATCTGTTTATGGATGGGGTGGTGAAGGAGATGAATGTAAAGGTCTTAGAAGGACGAGCAGGAATGCAGTTTGATAGAGGTGGATAGGCATGGGAGAAGAGTCAGTTGTTGTTTTGTTGATGGTAGAATCAAGTGAGAAATTGCAGAAGCTGATGTTTGGGTTTAGGAGACTATGAAAGCAGAAATTTAAAAGTATGTGAATGAAAGCAAGGTCATTAGGTTTGACATTGAAAAGAGACAGGTTATTTGAAGTGTGAATTTGAATGGAGAGAACTTGGAGGAAGTGAGGTGTTTTAGATACCTGGGAGTGGATATGACAGCATATGGAGCCATAGGAGCTGAATTGAGCCATAAGGTGGGTGAGGGGGCAAAGGTCTTGGGCACAGTGAGGAATGTGTGGAAAGAAAGATCTTTGTCTTTAAAGGCAAAGATGGGTGTGTTTGATGATATAATAATCCCATCAGTGCTGTATGGATATGAGGCATGGGCCTTAGGGTGACTTGTGTTGGAAATGAAATGTTTGAGGACGGGATGTGGTGTGAGGCAAATTGATTGAATAAGAAGTGATAGGAAAAGAGAGCTGTGTGGTAGTTTATTCATTAATTTTATTTATAATTACCCCCAGGACTATTTCCTAAGAAAAATCCTGATGTTAACAAGGGTCTCTTTCTACAGGCTTCTGCAGCCTAATGCTGAGCTACTTCCAGTAGCAAAGAATTATGAAGTTCTTTGTGGAGACTGTACTCCCAGTGATACAGCCTCATCAAAAGTGACTTTTCAGGCACAGTGAAACTTACTTAAGCTGGTGAAGTCCAGTAACACCAAGTGTAGTAGTAAGAGGAGTACGTATAAGAGAGCTGAAGAAGGTGTGCTGAAATGTTTTGGACACATAAAGAGGATGAGTCAGGAAAGGATGACTAAGAGGGTAAACATGTCAGAAGTGGAAGGAACAAGGAAAAGTGGGAAACCAAAGAGGACATGAAAGGATGAAGTGAAAGATATTTTGAAGGCTAGGGGCCTTAACATACAGGAGGATGCAAGGGATGGATCAAATCTGAGCAATATGGAATGTGGGGAACATGCTGTCAATAGGCTGAACCATGGCATAGGAAGTGGTTTATGGAAACTGTGGAAAGGTTTATGGGGCCTGGATTAGAGGCTGTGGTTTAGTTGCATTATTTATGACAGCTAGAGAGTGTTTGTTAGCAAATGAGGCCATTTCTTTGTGTTTTTGTAGTGCTGTCTTGCTAACTTGAGAAATGATAAATGTATGAAAAAAGATTTAAAGTACATACTAAAGTATATAAATAGACACCATGGATGGATATAAGCATCATTTAGTGAATTTGCAATATGAGGCTCACCCTCTTACCCACCATTCCACCACAGCGTCCTCAGGTCCTTTACATTAACTTCAGTACCATTTGATGGCTACATGAGGTACGGTAGTTCATATTTGCACAAATCTTTAAATTTTACATGTATTTCTGAAAAACAGAAAATTTAAGACATTTTTTCTTTCTTGTCCACCTGGTGAGCAGATTTTTCATGTCACTTACGTTTTAGGGGTTAAAAACAAGATACGCTTTTGTTGCCTTTTTTCTGCCGTAGCTTGAATATATAGAGAAAAAACAAGGATTTGCACAAGCATCCCATAATATTTATGTTTGTTGATGTATTATGCCATTTTGATATTTTCATGTCCAGTAATTCTCATCTATACAGCATATGGCAAGTATAAAACTTTGTATTCTTCACAATATGACAATCACTAGCTGTCATATGATCCCAGACAATTTTGCCAGTGCTTGCATTATCAGTAAAAAGCTCTTAAGGTTTGGTGAGGTTCTAGTTTGCGGGCATAACAGAAATATCTATCGGTAGTGTGGTACAGATTCTTTTACTTGTATTATATCAAGAATGTGGTAAATATAAGTTTCTAGAGAAAGTTAGGTAAGGTTTTCATGGTTCTGTTTGATTTCAGAAAGTGTTTCACTTACTTTTACGGTAATCCTCTTTGTTCCAGATCAGCATAGCCCTACTTCAGGTAAGTAAAGTAAGGTTTTCATAGGCCATGTTAATTTCTAAGTGTTTTTCATACATTAACAGTGCCTCATGTCTTCCCTGTTCAGCATAGCCCTCCCAACTATCAGTTTAGACAAGGTTTTCATGGGTTTTGCTGGTTTCTAAAAGGGTTTCCCGTACTTTAACTGTTTTCATTGATTCTGTTGATTTCTCTTACCTTTGTGGTACCTAATATATTTCCCGAACAGCATAGCCTTACCCATTATCATTAGCTATGTTAAGGATTTGATAGGTTCTGTTGATTTCAAGTATTTCCCTTATTTTTACTGTATCCCAAATTTTTCCAGATTAGCACAGCCCTCTCCAGTATCAGTTAAGTAAGATTTTCATGACTGTAAACTCCCTTATATGGGTTATAATGATTTATATAGTGACTCCTTTTGGAACAAAACTCTGTTGTTTCATGAGGTCTCTGGTAATTTAATAATTGTTGTTGACCTCACCTCAGCTCACCCATGCATCTTCTTTTAACCAAGTATTTCCTATTACCATTCTTCTCTCTGCACACAACTCTACTAGCTCTTCTTTGTTTTCATTTACACTGGGTACTTCATACCCTCCATTTATTCCCTTAACTGTCACTCATGCATTCAGATCACTTAAAACCAAGAATGAATCTGTTGCATCAAAACTGTCAACGGATTCTCTCAGCTCCTTCCAGAAAGCATCCCTTTCTTCTTCACTCCTATTTCTATACTCTGTAACCTGTTTTTGACAATAAAAGAATAAACTAAAAACTCCTTATTAGCAGCTACATGTGCTCTAGCAAGAACCCACCGCTTATTGTGTGTTTTCATTCCACGATACAACATACAACACTGCTCTAACCACTTCCCAGTTTCAAGCTTCTGATTCATACAAAACTTGTCTTTCAATTGTATATCATTCCAGTTTCTGTTTTGTAGAGTGGGTTAACTACTCTTAATTTTCCAACCTTCTGCTTCAAATAGCATTGGTCTTACCGCTCTCTTATCACTTAACCTTCACATTCATACAACTCTTATTTTACTACTGTTTATGGTTCTTCACTCACCATTTCATAGGTATTTTAACACCTCTTAATTTTTCTATCTTTTTTAAGTGCTGCTTCATGTTACATTGACACAGCTGAATAGTAAAGCCTTCATAGATGTTTAGTTTTTTCTATTCCAGTATCCAGTAGGCAAATGTATAGTTTGCACACTGTTCCAGACCATTTTCTGATTGTACAGTATATCAGAGGATACTTCATCAGTCCCATTTAGCACGTATCCAAAAATTAAAAATCTCATGCTGTTTACAATATATTTTAAACCTATTTCAAGTTGATTTTTTTTCTATGTAACTGCCATACTGCACCAATATTGATAATATTATTGATAATGGTGAGAAAGTACATATAGCAGTACTATACTAACATAAATGTTAATATTGCTATGGTGAGAAACTTGAATAAAATTAAGTATTTCATTAGGGTCATGACTTTTAAGCAGTAACTTATTGAAGTGACAATGTATTCTGCAGTATCAAGTACCTTCTGACATAATATCAATAATGTACCACTATTAACTATAACATTGATATTAGTGAGAAAGTACCAATAGTAGTATTGCATCAATACTAATGATAATAATGATATGATCCCCCCCCCAGTCACGGACAAAAGCCCACATCAAGGACGGGCCCTAATTGAAATATAGAGAATTGAGGATCAAGGCTTTTAAGCAAAGACATTGATGAGTTGCCAATCTACTGTGCATCAAGTACCTTTTGATTCCCATACTACCCTCCACAATATTCCCATGCTATTTAGACCCAGCACACCTTGGAAGAGAGAGAAGTGAGGGGTGACCTGATCACAAGCATTAAGTTTTCAAAATAGATCATAATATGGACAGTGAACAGTTCTTTAAGAGATGAAGAATTAGAACAACCAGAATAAAACACAAAAGTATACAAAAACACATATTAGGTGATCAAGGAAGCACTTTTGTAGTATGAGTGGTGGTTAAATGGAATAAAATGACTGGGAACATTGTTAATGCAGACCATATATAGAAAATTAAAAACTTTTATGATGGAGAACATTCAAGAGATGGGCTCTTTGAGTGCAAAACTCCCTCCCCATACATTTGTGCAAATAGAAAATTACAACCGTTTTTTTTTTTTTTTTTTTTTTTTTTTTTTTTTTTTTTTTTAGCTGAAATGGCACAGGCAATCGAGGCCCTAATCAAGGCTCTTCCATTTAGAGAAGCAGTGATGGCATGTACAAGAGATGCATGTGGCATGAGAAAGGTGGGAGGTGGGCAGATTAGAAAGGGTAGTGACTAGTGGGATGAAGTAAAGTTGTTAATGGAAGATAAAAGACAGGCATTTGGACAGTACTTACAAGGAAGGAGTGCAAATGCCTGGGAGATATATAAGAGAAAGTGGCAGGAGGTCAAGAGGGAGGTGCAAGGGTTGAAAAACAGGGTAAATGAGAGTTAGGGTGAGAGAGTATCATTAAACTTTAGGGAGAATAAAATGATGTTTTGGAAGGAGGTAACTAATGTGTGAAAGACAAGAGAACAAATGGGAACATCGGTGAAGGGGGCAAGGGAAGAAGTGATAAAACATAGTGATGGGGTGATGAGGAGAAGGAACGAGTATTTTGAAGGACCACTGAATGTGTTTAATGATAGAGTGGCAGATGTAGGGTATTTTGGTTGGGGTGGTGTGCGAAATGAGAGTCAGGGAGAGTGGTTGGTGAAGAGAGTAGGTGGTGAAAGAGTTGTGGAAGATGAAATCTGGCAAGGCAGTGGAAGTGAATGGTATTCCAGTTGAATTTATTAAGAAAGTGGGTGATTTGTTGTTGATTGAGTGGTAAGGATATTCAGTGTATGTATGGATCATGATGAAGTGCCTGAGGATTGGCAGAATGCACATATAGTGAAATTGTACAAAGGCAAAGGGGATCAAGGTAAGTGTTCAAACTACAGAGGCATAAGTTTGTTGAGTATACCTGGGAAATTGTATGGGATGGTATTGATTGAGAGGGTGAAGGCATGTACAGAGCATCAGATTGGGGAGGAGCAGTGTGGTTTCAGAAGTGGTAGAGGAAGTCCATGCTTCACACAGCGTTGTGCTAACGTTAGCAAGTTTATGAATGTCCGATAACACCTGATAATGCTTATTTCTCTCTCACCCATACCATTAGCACACACACACACACACACACACACACTCTCTCTCTCTCTCTCTCTCTCTCTCTCTCTCTCTCTCTCTCTTACACCCGACCGACGGGAAAGAGGATTTTACCTCTATCTCTCGTTGCGCCCCACGAGCCAGAGGGCATCCTGCACAGCACCTATGACTGCTGCTTCGATCAGGGTTAGTTGGACGACTATGTAGTAGGTTGATTGCTTAGCTGTGTTTTGGTAGGATAACGGCTTTCGTTAGTCGATAGATTACTAATTACTTGACTTGGTTGGTAAGTGAATGAGTAGATGGTTGAATAATGAACAGATATATTGACTCTGCCTTCCGTCTATCTGTGGCCAGGGAGGTGTTCGCCAGGGGCGAGGCAGAACACGTCCCAGCGATGGTACTACAGCCCGAGGGAGGGCACCTGCCTCTCCTTCACCTTCTCAGGCTGTGGCGGCAACTCCAACAACCACCCGTCCTATAGCGCCTGCCTCCAAGCCTGCACCAGGGGCACCTGCTGCCGTCTTAAGCCTGCCTACGACTACGACTGGTAAGGATGTGTGACTGATTGAAAATTTATCGATACGTGCCGTTGATACTGTCTTCTTTATTTTGTGTTGTGTGGGTTCAGAGGCCACCGCTGTAGCTTACAGATCTAAAGGTTTGTGAAAAGGTCAAAAATATGTTTACTGAGATCAATTTTACATAACAGCGAGTATTATACGCTGTTGCCAGCAATAATTGCTCGTCTTTAGAATTGTGTAGAGGATCAAATTCCATTTAAATACAATGATCAGCGAAGCAGTTTTTGACCCAGTCCAGTACGTATCACTGCCACCTTTGAAGCTTTAGGTATGGTTTAAGCCACATACTTTGTAGGTTGTCATGAAATTATTTTGCCCTAGCCTCATCTGTCTAGCTCCCTGCAGCAGTTAGAATGTCTATAGTAGCATAATTGCCTCCAATTGCTCATTCCTCGCTAGTCACCCTACAAGGCGGACTCAGACAATGCCCCAGTAATGGCAAAGAATATTTTCTGTGGTTTGTTTTACTCTGTAATGTTGTCTTTATTCCTTTTTGTGTACAGTAACATCGCCCTTATAAAGGGAAGCCGAGTAGTTTGCCTCAATATGAAATGAATCTTTAAAGTAAATGTGGATGAAATTTCAGACAACCAAAGCATTTTAACAACTGTTTTATGGGAGCAAAATATCAATCAAGATTAATGAACCCTTTGTGAAGCGCTTTGTTTTGTATATGTAACATGACCTGTGCCATGGATATCAGAGGAAAGTTGTGTCTCTGGCAGAAGGTGAGTATGGGCTCCTCCTCCGTCAGGAGCCACTGTATTCCTATAGGTGCGTTAAGGAAGAATTTGGGAATGGTGACTTTTGCGATGGTCCCAACATTAGGGTGTCATGTAAATTATGAAACATTTCGCGAATATCTTAAAAGATTACATCTGGAGCCTTGACTGTCTCCCCGCACGCCGTGACCCAGGCCCCGGGGCGTAGAGGACCTGGACTCTGGCGTGGGTGATCTTGCAGAGAACTCCACCCTGGCAACAGCAGACGCCCACAACTCCAGCCACCAGCAGCAGTTGGTCCACTTTGCACACACTTCCCGCCCAGTCAGTGAGCTGACACAGGGGCGACACCTTGCAGGCAAGTCGTTCATATGTGTTTCTCACGTCTCCATTAGCAATAACTCACGCGTTCCCATTAACAGTAACTCTCACGTCCCCATTAACAGTAACTCTCACGTCCCCATTAATAATGACACATCCCCATTAGCAATAAATCTCACGTCCCCATTAGCAATAACTCTCACGTCCTCATTAACGATAACTCTCACGTTCCCATTAACGATAACTCACGTTCCCATTAAAAAAATTCTCACTTCCCCATTAACAAGAATTCTCACATCCCCTTTAGCAATAACTGTCACGTCCCCATTAACGATAATTCTCACGTCCCCATTAACGATAATTCTCACGTCCCCATTAGCAATAACTCTCACTTTCCCATTAACAATAACTCACGTGCCCATTAACAATAACTAATGTCCCCATTAACGATAACTCTCACGTCCTCATTAACAATAACACACGTCCCCTTTAACTATAATTCTCCCGTCCCCATTAATGATAATTCTCACGTCCCCATTAACGATGATTCTCACGTCCCCATTAGCAATAACTCTCATGTCCCCATCAACAATGACTCACGTCCCATTAACAATAACTCTCACGTCCCCATTAACGATAAGTCTTACCTCCCCATTTACGATAACTCACGTTCCCATTAACAATAACTCTCACATTCCCATTTATAATAACTTTTACTGGTTCGTTGGTAATATTTTCTCCAAGTCAAGAAGGCTAGACAAGTACGTTGTTTCCAGTTCATTTAGTTGTAAGTTTCTGTGTGTGTTTGAACGATATTTACTGAGAGATATGTATGGCACTCTCATACATATCAGCTGCGCGGGAAACATTTTTTACATGCATAAAGAGAATAACTTTTAGGTATATGTAGAGAGGATAACTCGACCTTCACGAGGGCCGCCTCGGCCCAGAATTCGGAGACGTTTTGAAGGTAAATTGTAAAATATTGATATCAGAGGAGCTAAGGCCAGAAGTAGGTAGGGCTCGCCACTGACATCTTGTTTGACCCATGACTTTACAGCTCCAAAGTTTGCGTGTATGTGTCTTTCCGTTTCATACACTAGTAATTCACACTTCTTAAAGAAGAGATGAAATTGAAAACAGCTACGTATCCTGGGTTTCATAATTCAGAATTAAGATTGAATAGCGTTAAAGTGGTGCCCGGAACCATCCTACATTCTCCATGTCAGGATTGCTGGTCTTACTTCCTGTCTCATCAAAA
>JAYMFT010281046.1:0-10490 GCA_038088735.1 Panulirus argus | reverse complement strand
CAGGGAATACGTGGGAAGTATTCTTACACCCCTATCCCCAGGGGATATATATATATATATATATATATATATATATATATATATATGATTACTAGATTATGTATTAATTGATAGGCATGTAAAACAGAGGCTATTGGATGTAAATGTACTGAAAGGGGCAGCTGGTGGGATGTCTGGTCACTATACTGTGGAGGCAAAAGTGAAGATTTGTATAGGTTTTCAAATTAGAGTGGAGAATTTCAGGGAGAAGAGAGTGGTGAGAGTAAGTGAGGTTGGAAAGGAGACTTGTGTGAACAAATACAGGAAAGATTGAGTGGAGAATGACAAAAGGTGAGAACAAGTGACGTGAGAGGAGTGGGTGAGGAATGGGAAGAATTTCAGGAAGCAGTGATGGCATGTGCAAGAGATACATGTGGCATGAACAAGGTGGAAGGTGGGTAGAATACAAAGGGTAGTGAGTGGTGGAATGAAGAAGTAAAGTTGTTAGTGAAAGAGAAAAGAGAGGCATTTGGGCAGTACTTAAAAGGAAGGAGTGTAAATGACTAGGAGATGTACAAGAAAAAAAGGCAGGAGATCAAGAGGAAGGTACAAAGGTTGAAAAAGAGGGTTAATAATAGTTTGGTAGAGAGAGTATCATTAAACTTTAGGGAGAATAAAATGATGTTTTTGAAGGAGGTAAATAATGTCAGAAAGACAAGAGAACAAATGGGAACATTGGTGAAGGGGGAAGGGGGGAGGTGATACCAAGTAATGATGGAGTGAGAAGGAGATGGAATGAGTATTTTGAAGGATTGTTAAACATGTTTGATGATAGAATGGCAAATGTTGGGTGCTTAGGTCGGGGTGGTGTGTGAAGTGAGAGAGTCAGGGAAAGTGGATTGGTGAAAAGAGAACAGGTGGTGAAAGCTTTGCAGAAGATGAAATCCGGTATGGCAGTGGGATTGGATGGTACAGCAGTTGAATTTATTCAGAAAGGGGTTGACTGTTTTGTTGATTGGTTGGTAAGGATATTCAGTGTATGTATGGATTGTAATGAAGTGCTTGAGGATTGACAGAATACATGTATTGTGCCATTGTATAAAGGCAAATGGGATAAATGTGAGTGCTCAAACTACAGAGGCGTAAGTTTGTTGAGTATACTTGGAAGATTATTTGGAAGGGTATCAATTGACAGGTTGAAGGCATGTACATCAGATTGGGAATGTTGAGAATTTTATTGTACTACTTAGTATTTTGTTGTGACCCTCAAGTAGGTTACTAGTTTTGTTCAGGTCCCCCTACCAATTTCCAGTTTTCTTTGATTTACTGTCAAAATGTTGATGGTTATTATTATTACTTCTTTTCCAGTCTTGTATTGGAAAATTTTAAGTAAAAGGTATTGGTATAAATGTATTACACTGCTTAGTGCATTTATTAAGGTTTGAGCAAAACAGTACTTATTTTCCAAAGTTTGACTTTTTGTATGTTTGGTTTTACCAGAATAGAGCTTGGAAACTATGGCTATCTTTTCATACCTATTCCTATATCCTGGCTAAAATAAGCCAAAGTTTCACCTTAGTTTCTACATTTCTGGTCCCCAGACCTGGGAAACCTTTAGATGAAGTGAGCAAGGTATTTATGCCCAGTTAAGCTGTGAAAATTATGGCGAATTCACTGCAAGATGCGAAAAAGAGGAGGTTGGCAGCCAAAGGTTGGTTGACTCAAAGTATTAATGATCTGGAAGATTTATTAGAGGACAACACTACCAGTTATGAGTTATTAGATGTTGCTGTTGGTGTTTTTGATAAGAGACTCGTAGTTTTAGATGATCTTCAGGCAGCAGTGGAGTTAGAATTGGAGGACCCAGCTGACTTAGAGGCAGACATGGATTAAACCAACAAATTTCATAGATCTGCCTGAAAAATTACAGCTGAGGCAGCCAAATGGCTGAAAAGTGCAAGAGATGAGAGTGATACTGCATCTAGTTATAGTAAAGATAAAAAAGCAGTGAAATTACCAAGATTAGAGCTCCCAAACTACAAGGTGGCTTGTGACCTGTTGAAAGAAAGATTTGGTCATCCAGAAAGAATAATTTTTGCCCATGTGCAAGGTTTACTGAATGTTTCTTTAACACCCAGAGCAAAGGGACCTAATTATGCTGATTCTCTATGGAAGCTACAATACCAGCTGTTGCGGCATGTGAGAAGTTTAGAAGGCCTTGGCATCAGCGGTGACCAGTATGGCGTGGTGTTGACTCCAGTTATTCTGTCTTGACTTCCACAAGATATATGTGTGGAATGGTCAAGGGAAAGTTCTGGACATGAGGGTGACTTGGAGTGGCAGCTGAAGTTTCTGCAAAAGGAGATCCAATGTCGTGAAAGGTCAGAAACCTTTAAGGAGTTGTCCATGGAAAAGATCATACAGTGAGTTGCTGAAAGAAGAAAGGTCAGTCCGGCTTCAGGCCTGCAGACGTCATCTGAAGAAGGCCCACTACAGTGTGTGTTTTGTCAGAAGCAACTCAAGTCTGAGAAGTGCTGGCACATACTAAAGTTGGATAGACACGACCGAGAAGAGAAATTTAAGCAAGCAGAATTGTGTTTTAAGTGTCTTCTCAAGGAACATATTCCTAAAAGTTGCAAGGGTAAGGTAAAATGTACTCAGTGTAATGGGTCTCATAATGTGTAATTTTGTAATTTTGGTAAACGTAATTGTGAAACTAATAAATTTCCAGTTAAACAAAATGTCAATCAAAAGCTAAATGACCAAGCAAATGTTCAGTCATTTGATGCAGTTAATACTGGTACTGTTGAGCATGTTGGCATTTCTCATGATCAAAGAATTAAAGTCTACTGTATTGCAGACAGCTAATGTCAAAGTCCTTACAAGTGATGGAAAATCTGTTGAAGCTAATGTAATGTTTGATTTGGGAGCAGATATCACCAATGTAAGTCATAGCTTTGTTAGAAGAATCAAACCTAAGTGGATTACATCTAAGTACACTTCTTGTTCAGCCTTTGGTATTAAGAAATCACAAGACAGTAAAGAATGGAATGTGTATGATGTAAATTTGATTGACACTCAGGGTAATAACCATTCATTACTTGCAGTTGAAGTTATGTCCATTTGTCCACCTTTGAGACATCAAAGGGTACCTAATGATGTTTTGCAATCCTTTTCACATTTGCAGTTAGCAAGGGACTATGGACATAACCCCGACCTCACTTTGGATATTCTGGTTGGTGTTGATAATTACTGGAGATTTATTTCAGCAGATAGTATTGTGAGATTTGAGGATTTAGTTGCCCATGAATCAGTGTTTGGTTGGATTTTGTCTGGTTCATGTTTGAGGGCCCATGAGGAGAGCATATCTCACCAACTGTTATATATTAATACTGCTAATAATGTCAATGAATCTATTTGCATAAATTTTGGAATTTAGAAAGTGTAGGTATGTATGCAGAGAAAGATTACTCTCCCAAAGACCCAGTGCTGGGTACTTTTGAAGACACAATTGAGTATGTTGATGGTAGATATGAGGTTGCTCTAACTTGGAAAAATGAAGATGCAAAATTGATTTTACTTAATAATGAGAATAATGCTAGGAAGAGATTATCTGTACTCAATTATAAACCCTAATCTTAAAGAAGAGTATGACAAAGTACTCATAAGTTATGAGCTGGATAATATTATTGTCGAGGTTCCTTTATCTGAAGTGGAAAGTCCTTATCCCACTTACTATATGCTACATACACCTGTAACTAAAGACAATGTTTCCTCAAAAATTAGGCCTGTGTTTGATGCTTCAACAACAGAACCTAATGGTATTTCTTTGAATAATTGTTTGGAATCTGGTCCTTCATTAATTTCTGATCTTTAATAAAGGTTTAGAAGATGGAATATTGCCTTGACAGCAAACATTACAAAGGCTTTTTTGCAGATTGGTGTACAATACCCTGATCAGGATGTTCACTGTTTTTTGTGGCAATATAGTACATGTAATGAGGTTTGTGAGAGTGCCCTTTGGTAATATCAGTAGTCCATTTTTACTGAATGCCACAATTAAATACCATTTAAATTCTTACAGAAATTCAATTACAGTACAAGAGCTCAAAGAGAATCTTTATGTTGATTGGCTTTCAGGAGCAGATACTGTTGAAGAAGCCAGTAAAATGTTTAGTGAAGCTCAGAGTATATTATTAGATGCTGGTATGACTATCCAAGTGGCACACTAACAATGTTTTTTTGATTAATCAACATTATCAGTATTTTGAACCTGAGGTTTAGGATGTAACAAAATTGTTAGGAATGTATTGGAACTCCTTTGAAGATGTGTTTTCATTTAAAGGTCTCAACTTAGATAATAAGTTTGATTAAAATTTCACTAAGAGAAAGAATATTAAGTTTAATTGCTAGACTGTTTGATCCACTTGGCATATTAAGTCCTATCACCTTGTATGCTAAAATACTGTTCCAGGAAATTTGGTGTCTTGGACTTGGTTGGGATGAAATCTTATCTCTTGACTTGCAACTAAAGTTTCAGTACTGGATTAATAGTATTGAGGTTATTAAGAACTTTGAAATTAAAAGATGCTATTTTCCAGGTTTGTCTTTAAATGCAATAGGAGGTTTGGAAGTACATGCTTTCAGTGATGCTTCTGAGAAAGGTTATGGTACCTGTGTATACCTGCGTATACCTAATTCAGTTAAGGAAATTCATGTATCATTTGTTATGTCTAGAACTAAGGTGGCTCCTATCAAGCGAGTTAACTTACCTCGGCTGGAACTACTTGGAGCCTTGTTGAGTGCTCATCTCATTAAGTTTGTAAAATCTGCCTTACACTTGAATGATAAAGTAAAATTAGTTTGCTGGACAGATTCTAAGGTCGCATTGTCTTGGATAAAGGGTAATCCTACTAAATGGAAAATGTTAGTTGACAGTAGAGTAACTGAAATTCAAACAGTAACATCTCCAAGTAATTGGTTCCAATGCTGGTGCTAGTATTGAGGATGATGCAAACAATTTTGTTTTTCCCTATGAAGAATATAGGGGAGAAGGAGTTGCTACAACTGTTAATGAAAAAGCCACTTCTGTATTTGACTTTAGTAGATGGAATGATTTTACCAAGGTTTTGAATATTGCTGCCTATCAAGCGGGTTACCTTATCTTGGCTGGAACTACTTGGAGCCTTGTTGAGTGCTTGTCTCATTAAGTTTGTAAAATCTGCCTTACACTTGAATGATAATGTAAAATTAGTTTGCTGGGCAGGTACTAAGGTCGCATTGTCTTGGATAAAGGGTAAAATGTTTGTTACCAATAGAGTAACTGAAAATCAAACATTAACATCTTCAAGTAATTGGTTCCATTGCCCTGCAACAGATAACCCTGCTGATTTCATGACCCGAGGTGTTATTGGTGATCAGTTAATTTCAAATGACATGCGGTTTAGAGGTTCCAAATGGTTATCTAATTCCTCATTAAACTTGTGTGCTGGTGCAAGTATTGAGGATGATGCAAACAATTTTATTTTTCCCAGTGAAGAATATAAGGGAGAAAGAGTTGCTAAGACTGTTAAGACTGTTAATGAAAAAGCCACACCTGTATTTGACTTTAGTAGGTGGAGTGATTTTACCAAGGTTATGAATATTGCTGCCCTGGTTATGAAATTCATAAACAATTGTAAACCTAATGGTACTAAACTTTCAGATCCTCTCACTTATGATGAGTTGAGAAAGGCAAAGGACAAAATTTTTATCTGTTCAAAAAGAATATAATGAGAAAGAAAGAAATGCTTTTTCACAAGGAAAACCTCTCCCTATGAATTCTTCCTTGGGAAAACTTGACCCTTTTCTAGATTCTAAGGGATTATTGAGAATCAAAGGTAGATTGCAACATTCTGACCTGAGTTATGTCAGCAAGCACCCCATTATAATTTCTAATTGTCATGTGGCCAGACTTATAGTGCAGTTTCAGCATAAATTTGAAGTATGCTGGTGTTCATATTCCCATGTCAGCCCTTAGAAACTCTTATTGGATTATTGGATTAAGACAGTTGGCCAAAAGAGTTTGTAAAGAATGTATTGCTGGCAAAAGATTTGACTCTAGACCATATAATCAACCAGCTCCCCCTTGGCCAGGACTGAGTTAAATCTATGTTTCTCTTTGCCATAACTGGTTTTAGATTATGCAGGCCCTTTGTTTGCAGTTGATCTTCCATCTAGGAAATTGTATTTATTACTTTTTACTTGTGCTGTCACAAGATCTGTTCACTTGGAGTTAACAGACTCACTTTCAGTACCTGACTGTATGTTAGCCATACGTAGATTTGCTGCTAGGTGTGGTCACCCATCTGTGATATACTCAGATAATGCAGAAACCCCTATAAGCATTGCAAATATGCTTCAGCAATATTTTAGTGTTTTGAGTCCTGAGTGGAAATTTTTTGCTCCCAGATCCCCATGGTGGGGAGGTTAGTGGGAACAGCTTGTGAGGTCAATGAAATCTGCTCTTAAGAGATCTCTTGGCACTAATTGCTTGACTAAATGTGAACTTCAAACAACTTTGATTGAAGTAGAAGCTTGCATCAATTCTAGATCTTTGACTTATATAAATGAAGAACCTGATGTAACTGACCCTTTGACACCCTCACATTTTCTGATTGATCGAGTTGCTGGATTTCAACCTCATGTTTCTGATAAACATGTAAATATCAGTATTAAAGATTTAAGTGAAAGAAAAATTGTTCAAAAAAGGCAATTTGACAAATTCCAGAAAATGTGGAGTGATGAATATTTAAAGAATTTGCCTCCTACAGTGAAGGGCTTTAAATCTAATTGTAATCTGAAGAAGGTTTCTGTTATATTGATAAGAGAAGATAATGTTCCCAGAATGAGTTGGCCTCTGGGCATGATTACTAATTTATTTCCTGACAGGGATGGTGCATCAATGTACAAACTGCTAAGGGTGTATTGTATAGACCTATTGAGAAATTACATGACTTGAGATTTTCTATGATGTAAATAATGCTAATGAAAATTCGCAAGATCCTATGGAGAGCCCTATACAAAATAGGAAGGAGGAAGTTGTTGTAGGGGATAATAATGAATTTAAAAATCTTGAACAGGTGAAGGTATTTATGAGTGGGCGTGTGATTAAGACCTGTACTTTACTTGATTTATGAATTTAGCTTTAAGAATGAGGTTACTTATGTATTACTGCTGACTCAATGGACAGTAGTTTATTCTTTATAACATATGATTGTATTTGCTTTAGTTTGATAGGAACTAGAGTGCTCCTATAGTGGGGAGTATGTTAAGAATTTTACTGTACTACTAAGTATTTTGTAGTGATCCTCAAGTTGGTCACTAGTTTTGTTCACTTCCCCTTTCCTATTCCCAGTTTTCTTTGATTAACTGTCAAAATGTTGATGGTTATTATTATTTCCTTTCCTGTCTTGTATTGGAAAATTTTAAGTAAAAGGTATTGGTATAAATTTACTATGTTGTCTTATGCATTTATCAAGGTTTCAGCAAAATGGTACTTATTTTCCAAAGTTTGACTTTTTGTATGTTTGGTTGTACGAGAATTGAGCTTGGAAAATATGGCTGCCTTCACATACCTGTCCCTATGTCCTACCCTATTTCAGCCAAAGTTTTGCCGTAGTTTCTACAGGGGAGAAGCAGTGTGGTTTCAGAAGTGGTAGAGGATGTCCGGATTGGGTGTTTGCTTTGAAGAATATATATATGAGAAATACTTAGACAAACAGATGGGTTTGTATGTGGCATTTATAGATCTGGAGAAAGCATATGATAGGGTTGATAGAGATGCTTTGTGGAAGGTCTTCAGAATATATGGTGTGGAAGGAAAGCTGCTGGAAGTAGTGAGAAGTTTTTATCAAGGGTGTAGGGCATGTGTACGAGCAGAAGAGAGGAGAGTGATTGGTTTCCAGTGAAGGTCAGTCTCCTGCAAGGGTGTGTGATGTGCCCATTTATGGATGGGATGGTGAGGGAGGTAATTGCAAGAGTTTTGAAGGAGGGGGAGTATGCAGTCTGTTGGGGATGAGAGGGCCTGGGAAGTGAGTCAGTTGTAGCTTGCCTAAGATACAGAAGTTGGTGACTGAGTTTGGAAGAGTGTGTGAAAGGAGAAAGTTGAGAGTAAATGGGAATAAAAGCATGGTTATTAGGTTCAGCAAGGTTGAGAGACAAGATAGTTGTGATGTATGCTTAAATGGAGAAAAATAGGAGGAAGCAAAGTGCTTTAGATATCTGGGAGTGGACTTGGCAGCAAATGGATCTATGGAAGCAGAAGTGAGTCATAGGATGAGGAGGGGGTGAAGGTTCTAGGAGTGATGAAGAATGTGCAGAGAGAGAAAACGTTGTCTCGGAGAGCAAAAATGGGTATGTTTGAAAAAATAGTCATTCCAACAATGTTATATGGTCGCGAGGTATGGGCTATAGATGGGAATGTGCAAAGGAGGGTGGATGTGTTGGAAATGAAATGTTTGAGGACAATAGGTGGTGTGAGGTACTTTGATCGAGTAAGTAAAGAAAGGGGAAGATAGGTGAATGGCGATAAAGAGAGTGTGGTTGACAGAGTAGAAAAGGTGTGTTGAAATGTTTTGGACATATGGAGAGAATGAGTGGGGAAAGGTTGACAAACAGATGAATTTGTCATAAGTGGAGGGAACAAGGAAAAGCAGGAGACCAAATTGGAGGTCGAAGGTTGGAGTGAGAAAGATTTTGAGCGATCAGGGCCTGAACTTGCAGGAGGGTAAATGGCTTGCATGGAATAGAGTGAATTAGAATGATGTGGTATACTGGGGTCAACTTGCCATGAATAGACTGAAACATATGGGGTAAACCATGGAAAGATCTGTGGAGCCTGGATTTGGATAGGGAGCTGTGGTTTCGTTTCATTGCACATGAAAGCTATAGAGTGAGTGGGAATGAATGTGGCCTTTTTTCATATGCTTCCTGGTGTTACCTCACTGATGCAAGGGGTGGCATTGCTGTTTCTTGTGGGGCAGGGTTGTGCCAGGAATGGATATACAGTGCTGGTGGAAGAAACTACTGTGCCTACTTACAATGTAAAGCATAGTATAGAAATATTAATAAACAAGATAGAACAAGTACTCATCCCCCTTAGTACTTTGTATGACGTCCCTTGGCCTTAATACAATCCTGAAGGCACTTGGGAACAGATGCTGTGATATGCTGAAGGTATGTAGGATCAAGGTTGTCTCAAATATCCTGGATGGTGGCCAGGAGCTTAGGAATGCTGGTTGTATCCTGCCCACATAACTGTGACTTTATAATCAACCACAAGTTCTCAATAGAATTAAAGTTAGGTGAGTTACCAGGCCAGTCCTGAATGTATGTCACACCACAAAATGAAAACCAGTCACATATTGATTTAGAAGTGTGGCATGGTGCACCATCTTGCATAAAGTATCGCAACCAGTCTTCTGTGCACCATCTTGCATAAAGTATCGTAACCAGTCTTCTCAAAACAGTCAGGTAATTCATCACACAAGAGCTCCAGGTATCAATTCTGATTCATAGTCACATTTCGAGGTAAAAACAAGACTTCCAACAAAATCATAGCCAAAAGCTCCCCAAACCATTAGTGAGAGAAAATTTTACAGCTGATAGAATGTACTTAAGGTTGTATGGGTTACTACCTGGACTCTAGTACACTGTCTTACGGCTGCCAGTAACATCAAATGTAGCCTCACCAGACTACAACACTTTCTTCCACTTTTCATTGTCCTACTGCAAATATTTCTTGACAAATGTGAGTCTATTCTTGCCCTGGCAGTCTTTCAGAAGCAGTTTCTTGCGAGGCATACACCTCTTGAATATTAAGTCATCATGAAGCCAGCAACGAACAGTATGTACAGACACATGACCATGTCTTCCTTTAACTGTTGTGCTGAAATACGTGGATTCTTGTCTACTTGATGGATAATCTTTAGAGTGCATTGGGAAGTGATACAAGGTCGTCCAGGTCATTTCTTCTGGGTAGGAATGTCAATGCCACCACCATCAACGAAGTGCCTCGTCCATCTTTGCACACTTCATAGTGCCAACCCTGTAGTTTCAGCTATTTCTCTATTACACTCTCCTGCCTTGTATAAGGGTACAATAGCAGCAATAGGGGTAGGGTAAAAAAGGGGATATCAGAGGGACAACAGAAAATAACATCATCCCATCACAACAGCTCCAGGCAGACCAACTGCCACCTGTTGCTATCCCAGGGTTCCCCACTCCCCACCAACGCCCATGAGCTGCCCCAGTATTTTTCATGATTTCAGAATCATGTTTTAGGGGTATGATTAAACCAGGTGAAAAAAATACTGGTACATGCTCTATGATGCCAATTTTTTCTATCAGGACTAACTATATATATATATATATATATATATATATATATTTATCTATTTATTTATTATACTTGATCGCTGTTTCCCGCGTCAGCGAGGTAGCGCCAGGAAACAGACGAAGAAAAATACCCC
>JAYMFT010281035.1:0-10490 GCA_038088735.1 Panulirus argus | reverse complement strand
GGTGGATGAACAGCTGGGTTGACTGTGGACCGACTGCTGCAACCAGGATTCGAACCTATGCGCTCGACCCTGGGCAGCCCGTGAATGCTTCACGGTCAGGGATGCTAACCGCTACACCACGGAGGTCCATGTGTATGTAAATGTATGTATATATGTAAATGTTGGTATGTATATGTATATACTGTGCATATATGTGCATGTATGTATGTGTGTATGTGGGGGGATGGGTCTTTCTTCGTCTGTTTCCTGGTGCTATCTCACTGACGCGGGAAACAGCGATCAAGTATAATAAATGAAAATTGATTAATATATATATTTTTTTTATTACTATTATACTTGATCGCTGTTTCCTGCATTAGCAAGGAGTGCCAGGAAACATATATACACATACATACATACATGCATACATATACACACATACATATACATACACGTACACATACATATATGCACATTTACATATTCATACTTGCTCACCTTTAATCCACTCCTGATGCCACTTCGCCCCCACATGAAACAGCATCACCATCCCCTGGAACAGTAAGATAATGCCAGGAACACGAAGAAAGGCCACATCCACTCACATCCTTCCTCTAGCTGTCTTGTATAATGCACCAAAACCACAGCTCCCTATCCACATCCAGGGGCCACAGACCTTACCATGGTTTACCCCAGACGTTTTACATGCCATGGCTC
Organism: Panulirus argus; assembly: GCA_038088735.1. Classification (NCBI taxonomy): domain Eukaryota; kingdom Metazoa; phylum Arthropoda; class Malacostraca; order Decapoda; family Palinuridae; genus Panulirus; species Panulirus argus. Next base: position 9,794 of record JAYMFT010281035.1, on the reverse strand, counting down.
AGGCTATTGATGACATATTGACCCCAGTATACCACATCGTTCCACTTCACTCTATTCCATGCATGCCTTTCACCCTTCTGCATATTTAGGCTAAGATTGCTCAAAATCTTTTCCCTTCTTCCTTTCAACTCCAATTTGGTATCCTGCTTTTCCTTGTTCCCTCCACTTCTGCCACATATATTCTCTTTGTCAACCTTTCCTCACTCATTTTCTACAAATAAGATAATGATATTAATATACTGTCCATGTTTTTGTAAGGTAAGTCTACTTTTACTGGTCAGTTTATGTTGATGTAAGAATATATTTCATGATGAGAAATGCAGATGTTTTGAGGACTGAAATTTACTGTGGGTAATGCTGACGTTTTCTGGATATTTTTTGTGAAAATGCTAATGTGGTCATTAAAAATAAGAGGTAGTTTGTAAGTGACTGAAGTTTTGAGGTTGGAATCTACCTAGGTCATTGTCTTCTCTCACAGAAGTGGGCTTCAATTGCATCACAAGCACATCCAGTTACACCATTATTCTGTCTGTCTCATATATATCTAACTGTCTATATCTCTGATGCCTGTTCCCTCCAGGAACTCCTTCAAGGGGTTGGCCATGGCAAAAGAGTCTTTATAACTAGTGGACTCCAGTGTTGCTTCATAACTTTTAGTGCCTAACCCTCAACAGGTCACTGGCAGAAGTGTTTCCAGAGGCTCTCATGAAATGTTCCTATTTACTGCTTCTACCTAATGTGTCTACCTAATGTACCAACTTAATGTTTCAACCTGCTACTTCTACTTAATGCTCCTGCCTAATGTTCCTAGCTATTACTCCAACCATTTTGCCCAACAGCAAGGCTGGTGCTTAGGACTTACTGCAGGAAAATCTAGAGTTACTAAGAATGAGTTATGTGAGTTAAGTGTCTTCAGGTGTTATGTGTGACAAGAAGAGATTGTATGCCTGTGAACCAGCAGTCCACACATGGTTGAGGCAGAAAGAAATCACAGTTACCTGGGTAAGTGGAGCGTGACTTGATAGACACTGAAGTGCTGGCTCATTACACAGCTGTTACTAACCTTCCCAATGCCCAAGCAGCAACATTTTGCTTATATATATTTTCAAAAGTGATTATTTAGTTCTATTCACATTTTTTTCCATATTTCTGGCCGGATTAATGTGCATGGGGCAGTTAACCTTTCAGAAAGAAGATACAATGAAAAGGTTAAGCAGTAACTTTCTCAGATGTTGAGAAATGACCCTTGCATGTTGCTGGCTTTACCTCCAGTGAGATAGAGGTCTCTTGTGCTACAGGATGCATTTAAGGTAACTTTTTTGTCATTCTTTTTGTAGGTTAAAATTTTTTTCTCTAGGCTTTCTGTACTATGTTGATATGCTATTACAGCTCCTGGGACTCATTGACCCTGGAGAGAAAGATAAGCTTTCAAGAAAGAATACTTTTTCTCAGGGGAGAAATCCTTCAAGCAATTTTTTTCGTTGTTGTTTAGGTTGCTCTTTCAAGAATTATGAAGTGACCAGTGTGATGATGGTTCAAGTGGCAGAATTGTGAGGTAACTGCTGGGTGAAGTTGCTGATAAGCATGGGGAAACCAGACCAAGCTGGTGGCCACAACTTCTGGAAGGTGGTTAGTGAAGGGTGTGGGCTGTGAACCTCACCATAAGAAAGGTGTTAGAGGTTTTAACCCCTTAGGATACTCAGAGAATCTCTTTCAGCTCCCAGGACAATGCTGCAGAGAAAAACAGCTTTTCATACATCAATACTCTTAATTTTTTCTATTTATAGTTTTTGTTATAGGAGTTAAACAGCCTTACAGTGTTTTTCTTACTTGTCATTCCTTGATATGTATTTTATTGTTTTTCCAGAATTTCTCTATGGTATGGAAATGCCGAAATGTGGACGAAGGTTGGCCAGTCCCCGGGATTGATAGTAGCAGACCTGTATTGCAAAAAGGCACGGGTGGTGGTTGCTTTGGTTATGGCCCAGGTTAGAAGAAGGCTTCAGTTTATGGCATTGTGTATATGACTAAGGTGTAATAGAATCCTTTATAATCTGATGAGAATATGAAGAACTTTTTATGACTTTAAAGCTCTTTTTATTGTCAGTCTTGGACTATGGCCTCTCACCTTGTTTATTTAACATTAATAAGTAATGCAACAGTACATATAAGAGTATATTATATGACTATATATATATAAGACTGTATATTTGACTACTACCATAGATAATGAAACTAGTGTTGGGACATACACCTTAACTGTAAGCACTTATTGTAGTGCAATTTAGCTCAAGTATAGTACTTGAAAAGCTATAGCTAATTTGGATGTTACATTTGGTATGGATACGTCTTGTATCATCCTAGATTGTACTCATTAAGGGTTTACTTTAGTGTCATTTTCATATTTATTCAGCAGCTCTCTAGGGTTGCCAGGGGTCATCATTTTTGGCAATTTTTTCTAAGAACTTTCATATCTCTCAATTTTACTTGGTCTCTCATTTAACCTTTTTGAATTGTTATTTTTACTCAACAAAATTTCTCATATGTCCTTCCATGTCTCCTTACCTTCACCTTATTGTAACAAATTAATTCTTGCCTCTTCTTACTCAGGTTTATTGGACCACTCTGGACATGAATTGGTACTAAGAGGTAACAACTTTATAAATGTGAATGAGGTGTATGAGGTCAGGGTGACTATCAGCAAGGACACCAGAACTAAGGATGTCATTGGCCAGGTGAAAGTTGTTGACTATGTCCCACCACTTGTCCGTATTGTGTAAGTAGTTAAAGAGGCATAAAGTACCCAAATCATTTATTTCTCTGACGAATTAGTTATTTCATGTAAAATACTAATGCTAACATAGGTATTCTAAAAGGTCCTTTTATAGCAATACTGTATGTTGGCCTAAGTATGAAAGAAGGAAACTGAGAGTGAATGTGAAAAACCAAGATCATTAGGTTTAGCACGGTTGAGGGACAGGATATTTGGGGTGTAAGTTTGAATGGAGGAAAATTGGATGAATTGAAGCATTCTAGATACCAGGGAGTGGACATGTCAGTGAATGGAACCATGGAAGTGCAAATGAGTCATAGGGTGGGGAAGGGGGCAAAGGTTCTGGCAGGGCTGAAAAATGTGTGGAGAGTGATAAAGTTATCTGGGAGGGCAAAAGCAGATGTGATTGGAGGAATATTATGCATGCGAGGCATGGGCTATAGATAAGGCTGTAGGGAGGAGGGTGGATGTATTGAAAATTAAATGTTTGAGGACAATTTGTGGTGTGAGGTTGTTTGATCAAGTAAGTAATGAAAAGGTAATGGAGATGTGTTATAATAAAAAGATTGTGGTTGAGAGAGCAGAAGAGGGTGTGCTAATATGGTTTGGATTCATGGAGAGAATGAGTGAGGACAGGTTGACAAAGAGGATATATAAGTGTTAGAAGTGGAGGGAATTAGGAGAATAGGGAGATCAAATTGGAGATGTAAGTAAGGCATTTTAGATATCTGGGAGTGGACTTGGCAGCAAATAGAACCATGGAAGTGGAAGTGAGTCATAGGGTGGGGGAGGGCCGAAGGTTCTAAGAGTGATGAAGAACGTGTGGAAAGAGAGAATGTTATCTTGGAGAGAAAAAATGGGAATGTTTGAAGGAATAGTAGTTCCAACAATATTATATGGTTGCCAGGCATGGGCTATAGATAGGGTTGTAGGGAGGAGGGTGGATGTGTTGGAAAAGAAATGTTTAAGGACAATATGTGGAATGAGATGGTTTGATCAAGTAAGTAATGTAAGGGTAAGAGAGAAGTGTGGTAATAAAAAGTGTGGTTGAGAGAGCAAAAGGGGATGTGTTGAAATGGTGTGGACATATGGAATGAATGAGTGAGGAAAGGTTGACAAAGAAGATATATGTGACAGAGGTGGAGGGAATAAGGAGAAGTGTGTCACCAAATTGGTGGTGAAGGGATGGAGTGAAAGGGATTTTGAGTGGTTAGGGCCTGAACATGGAGGAGGGTGAAAGGCATGCATAGAATAGAGTGAAATGGAATGATGTGGTATACTGGGGTTGATGTGCTGTCAGTGGACTGAACCAGGGCATGTGAAACGTCTTGAGTAAACCATGGAAAGGTCTGTGAGGCCTGGATGTGGATAGGGAGCTGTGATTATGGTGCATAACACATGACAGCTAGAGAATGGATGTGAGCAGATGTGATTATTCTTCATCTATTCCTGGCACTACCTTGCTAATGTAGGAAATTGCAAAAAGATGTAAAAGGAAGAGAAAGAGTCTGTAATTTGTCCTTTTTTTGGGGGAGGGGGAAGGGGGGATATCTATGACCAGAGGTTACTGAAGCGCGAGGCAGCAGTAAGCTGTATATTTCTACTTGGGGTTGATGGATAGTTTTAGAGTTGTTTGGGTGTGAGGTGCCTGTTGTTTTTGCATAGAATTAAGCTCCAGTCATGTTGAGGTGGGACTTTATTGGGAGGCTCTTTGTTTCAGTGTGTAGATGTTGAGTGTTTGTGGTTGCTAGGCAGCCATTGATTGTTCTAAGTGTACTGTTTTGTATGGTTTGCATCATTGTTATATTTGCTTTTAAAAGGGTGGAGGACCAGGCAAGTGAGCTTAGTTTAAAGTAGTGCTGATGAATTGTTTGTGGAGGATGTTGAATTTTTTTTCATGTCCAAAAATCTTGTCAGTTAGTGTTCTGAGGAAAATTAGTTTGTTCATTGCTTTTGTATTGATGTTATTGGTGTAGGGAGTGAATGTCGTGTTTGTTATATGTGATGTCCAGAATGGTTGGTATTTTGTTCACTGTGATTGATTGTCCATTTAAGATGACTTTATGTGTATACTGTATATTATTATATGGTGTTAGTGGACTCCACCTGATTGAGGTTACACAATGAGTGAAAAGCTTCTTAATCATTGTTATTGGATGAAAAGACGCACATTTTAGTCATGGAACTTCTCATTCCTAGATAGCTCATCATTTCCTTACTACTGATTGTAGTGCATGATTGAAGCTGAAGGAGCCACCTAAAAAGGGTCTTGGGTTTATATAAGTCATTTAAGATCATCATTTTACAATATAGTTATGTGTACTGTATGCCAGAATTCTTTATCATGCCTATCTTTGTATCAGATATTTTAGCATTTCTTTATTGTGGCATTCAACATGATCTTTTCAGATGTGTGGAGTGGTCACTGTGCTTTCCCCGTGAAGATGGTGTATACATAAACCCAAGTAATCGCATTGGGATAATTGGTGAATGTATAGATCACTGTTTGGACTCTCAACAGTATCTCTGGCAGGTTGCAGATTCTAATGGCAACCAATACCCATTTAACCCATCTCACTTCCCAATTGGTAATACAGGATTTGTTTTATTACAGTTCATAGTACATATTGAGGTGGATATCCCATATTTGGGGTCCAGGAAGACCTTTTATGATAAGACCTTGCTCAAAAATACATGAGTGATTAGTTATTATTAATTGTGACTCATTCTTTTATAGTTCACCTTCACAATGTAGAGGAAGAATGATAAATGTACTCTTGGATACCATGTCTGTATGTAAGTAAAATATGCCTCTAAACCTTGATTAAGCATTTCTTCCAAAACAATATCAGCCACATTTTAACATATAGTCATGTAACATCATAGAATGTGAAGTGTACTGATCAGTACCTCAGCTTCCCACTAGAAGCTGCTTGCACTGAGGCTTCGGTTCCTGATGAATTGGGGGTCAAAGTCCTGGTCAACATCCATCATAAGTGTTTTTCTCAGGACAAGAGAGGTTTCTCATGATTTTAAGGTGAAGGTTACTGCCACAGTTGTAGATAATTTTGTTTCAGCATAATAACTTCAGTTTTATAGGGTGGATTTTTTTTATGAAATCATGTGTTCTTTTCCTGGATCAAGGAAGTGCCTGTCCATCTTCTTATGGACAAATCAATAAGTGAATTGTTCAAGGACAGAAGTTTTTCTGTTGAGGAAGGCAGGGGAATGATTTTTGATCATGTTCCTTGAAGGCATTTTGAGTGTTACAGACATAATGTGAATGGAGATGGAAGCCTTTATGGTTAGTCATTTTATTGTGCAGAGTTGATAATTGTGAAGTGTTATAGTAGAGTGGAAGACTGCTCATTTTAGTGTATTGAACATAATGATTAGTTCCTTTTAACTGAATTCCTAGTTAATGGAACAAATTGAATATGTTAACTGGTAATATGTGAATAAATTTAAGTCTTTCTGATCTTAATGATTTCTTGAACAGGCGTTGAAGGTACAGAGTTTGCGCTTAGCACCCAATTCTTCGATGACAATCCTGTGGTGACTGCAGTAGATGTGTCACTCACTGTAACCAACTCTGATGGAGACATAGGTATGTTTGTGTGGCTGAGGAGGTTTTGAACAGAGGGAAAGTATGGCAGCAGAGTAAGTTTTGAACCTTGGAGAACCTTTTCTCTCTGCAGTGGCATCCCATTGGTAACATGAAATACCTTGGATATTTAGAGGGTTAGAAGCCTCTGAAAACACAGTGCTAGAGTTGCCCTCTCCCAGTGGCCTGTTAAGGATGAGGTACTAAAGGCTAAGAAGCAGCACTAGAGTTCATCCGTTATGGAAACTTTTGTTGTGGCCATTCCCTTGAAGGAGTTCCCAAGGGAATGGGCATCAGAGACATAGATAGATAGGTAGGACCATGTTGAAAAGTATATGAGAAATACATCTTACTGTTTCATTCACTGATCATAAGGTAAAGGTTTTGAAAAAAAGTGAGTGTGAGTATTTAGGAACTATGAAAGATAAGACTTCCAGCTCTTTCAGCTATGTTCTCTTATATTTTTTTCTGGATATGTATATAAATATTAATTCATGTGTTAGGCAGGAGAGGTAGGGGAGAAACAATTCTACCTCCGTATTCCCTGTGTGTTGTAGAAGGTGACTAAAACCAGTGGAAGGGAGGGGCTGGAAACCCTCCCCTTTTTGTATTTCTTTTTCTAAAAGAGGAAACAAGAAGGAACCAAGTGGGGAGAGCACATCCTCCTCGAAGGCTCAGATTGGGGGTGTTTGAATGTGTGTGGATGTAACCAAAATGAGAAGAGAGGAGAGATAGGTAGTATGTTTAAGGAATGAAACCTGGGTGTTCTGATTCTGAGTGAAATGGAACTCAAGGGTAAAGGGAAAGAATGGTTTGGAAATGTCTTAGAAGTAATGTCAGGGGTTGGTGACAGGACAAGAGCTAAGGAATGAGTAGCATTACTGAAGCAGGAGTTGTGGGAGTGTGTAATAGAGTGTAAGGAAGTAAATTCTAGATTGATGTAGGTAAAACTGAAAGTGGTTGAAGAGATGGGTGATTATTGGTGCTTATACACCTGGCCATATGAAGATAGATCATGAGAGGCAAGTTTTTGGGAGCAGTTGAGTTAGTGCAGCAGCAGTTTTGGTGCACAAGGCTGGGTAGTAGTGATGAGTGATTTAAATGTGAAGGTGAGTAATGTGGCAGTTGAGGATATAATTGGTTCGCATGGGGTATTCAGGGTTATGAATGGAAATGGTGAAGAGCTTGTGGAGTTCTGAAAAAGGTTGGTGATTGGGAATACTTGGTTTAAAAAGAGAGAGATGGTCGACAGGCATTATTAGATTACATATTAATTGCCAGGCGAGTAAAAGAGAGGCTTTTGTATGTAAATGATGCCTGAATTATGATTGCATCATTAAGATAATATTATTTTTGATACATTTATTCGTTGTAGCCCTGTGGACCAGGTCCAGAGGGTATCGACCAAATGGCCCTCTTGATGAAAGGAACATATTCAGAGCCACTGAACCATTGTCTTTTCAGTTTGACATTGTTGCATTGTAAAATAGTGAATTGACTGAGACCGGCTTTTGAATAACTTCTTAAACCAAATAACTTACTCAGTAAGCCTTAGAGTGGTTTTAGGTCAAAAAGGTCTTGCCTTACACAGCTTGTAGAATATTTTGATAAATTGAGACCTGTCATTTACAAAATGGAAATTGTGGATATTATTACTAAAACAGAACTAAAACAGAAAGCTCTTAATAAGATCCTGAATAAGACATAACATGCAGAAATTAAGATTGTGGGAATTAGTGGGTGGAAGTTAAGATAAATCAAGGACTTTCTTTTTGGAAAGAAACAAGATCTGGATTAATTGATTATCATTAGAGTGGTTAGAGTTTGAGAATGGATTCCCATAGAGCTACATTCCTGGATGTACTGTTTTGGGTATCTGTGAATTACCTGTAGGGTGGCATCCACTCCAAACGGTAACTTTTTTTTTACAGATAATTCCATGATATACAGGAGAGTAAAGATCCAATGAAACATGTTTTGGCTGAAAATATGAATAAACTTAGAGACTGGAGTAACAAATGCTTATGTTCAGTGAAAATGAATGCAAAGGCATGCTTGTTAGGGGAAAAGCAGGTGGATATGAGTAGATATTGAGAAGGTGTTCCAGAGAAAACAAGAAAAAACCTAGGGTTGAGGGCTAATGAATGAAAACCCAATCTTGAAGCCATCAGTTCAAGCTGCTAAGATTGTTGCACAAGTGAAAGCCATGTTAGGGAGGAAAAAGAGAACATATACTTACATGAATAAGGAAAATTTCATAGGTTTTCACAGAACCTGCATGGAATATGTATTGCATACTTGGTCTTATACCTACGAAGGCATTGATAAGGTGGTTAAAGTACAGAGAAAGACTTTAAACTTAATCTTTGAAGTAAGGTAATTTACCATATAAAAGAAAACTAAACACACTTGGGTTGACAGTTCTCAGCTTTTATCAACTTAAGACCAGCACAGAAAAACAAGAGGGTATTTATGTAAACTAAAAAGAAAACAGTGCATTGAACCAGGAAATGACGTAGCTTTTATGATGCTAGAGTGATTAAATCTTTGAATGCATTTCTGGAGTAAGTAGTTAATAGTTTCAGCATAAAGTAGTTAATAGTTCCAGCAGAAACAACCTCATGAATAGTATTGATCAATACCTGGTGATGAAAGCTTGAAGAGGCCTCCCTTATGTGTCTCCAATTTCCTAGACCTCATAAAGATAAGCCTTTTCTGGGTATCCTCTCTCCCTTGCTTATCACACAACCTTCCCCCAAAGAAGGTTAACACATAGACAAATATTCATTCATATCAGTTCAGTGACCAAACAGATTGAAGTGGACATTAGGAAAGCTCACTGGGAGTACCCATCTATACAAACATGGATATTAACTTTCAATTTAAGTTAGATGTTATCTGTGCACTAATCATTTACCTCTGATGATGCTTACATTTTTGTAAAGATCATAGGGATGATTTTTGTATCAACCGTTTGTGCAAAATATGCGGATCACTACTGCATACCAACCAATAGCTTGCATAATTATCCTATTAGAGTTTTATCAGATATCAGAGTATGACATTGCGCTGGATTTTTAATCTTTTATTAGAATCAGGTAAAGTACTAACTCTTTATTGCTACAGAATTGGTCTGTTTGTTCTCCGTTCATGATTTGGTCACTTCTTCTTCTTCTTCTTCTTCTTCTTCTTCTTCTTCTTCTTCTTCTTCTTCTTCTTCTTCTTCATCTTAATCATCTTTTTCTTCTTCTTCTTCTTCTTCTTCTTCTTCTTATCATTATTATTATTATTATTATTATTATTATTATTATTATTATTATTATTATTATTATTGTTATTGTTATTATCATTATTATTATTATCATTATTATTACTATTATTATTATTATTATTATTATTATTATTATTATTATTATT
>JAYMFT010281024.1:0-10490 GCA_038088735.1 Panulirus argus | reverse complement strand
TATATATATATATAGATATATATATATATATATATATATATGAATACAGTAGAAGGTACAAGATAGACCGCATGGTGGTTAGAGGATTGACGAAGGGAAAGCAACGGAATCACACTCAGAAGTGCTTTTATAAGGAAGGGAATTCGTGTTTCCCTTTAATGCGTGGGGCGCCTGGGTTGAGGGTGTGTGTGGGAGTGAGTGCGAAGGCTTCGCGTACCTGATGCCCTCCCTCCCAGGGAGCTGGCAACGAAGTGTCGGAGATGGATGCGTAAATAAACAGTGTGCCTTCTTAAGGTGCGTTAGTGAGTTACAGGCTGCGTTACTGGCTCGTAACGCAGTGACGGACTCTTGAGGTGAGGTAGAGTCCCTGGGTCCTGGGAGGCAGGGTCTCCTCGCATTCCGTGTTCCGTTCTGTGTATAAAGTGGAACCTCCCACTGAAGGTGCGGGACCATGAATAACCTGCGCCCTCACGGTGTCACTAACTTCGACGTCGACACACACACACGCACACAGGAGACCAGTAGTCTGTATCAGTGTGGGGCTGAAGGCTGCTCGAGAATTAGGTATGCAAAGAGCAGGACTGAGATGTGTGTATGTGTTTGATTACCTATTTTTACTGTACGGGGAGGGTGTTCTGCACTGGTGGGGCCCCATCTCTTGAACATTCTCTACAGTCACATGTATGCAGTCTACAGGTCCTCAGGTCATTCTGCATGTCATCAGGTCATTCTGTTCTACTTATCCACCACTCTTATACTTAAAAAAGTACTTCTTTACATCTTCCTTCGCTTGATTTTATGCTATGTTCACTGGCTGTTCTGTCCCTACATCTCTCGAAGAACTGTTCACTGTTGACGTCATCACGCTGCTTTAAAGGATGTGTCCAGATCATCCCATTTCCTTTCTGCACACACACACACAGTTTATCAGGACCACGAGCCTTGTATGGGTCAAGACCTTATACCAGTCTGTGTGTTTTTCATGGGAATGCCACTTGCTCTCACGACCCCCTGCCTATCCCGTCCCACTGGTGTTGGGGGCTACAGTGTCCTCCACCGTGACAACACTTTAGGTCTTGTCGTCATTCGCCTCCTCGCATACTCTCATGTCATCCTCAACAACCCTTCCTTCTGTATCTCTTGCCCTGAAAAGATGCTCTTTATTTGACAATTTAATCCGTAGATTTACGGAAAAGGTTTTTAGATCATCCCCCGCCACGTCCATATTATCCTGTTCTGTCTTTTTCTGTCTCCCTTTTCTTACTTTGCTACACTCACGCCATCCTCTGTTTTACCTTTCAGGTAGATGCTGGCTGGCTCTAGTGCCGCCTGCATCTTCGTCACAGCACATCACTCAAGTAACGTTGTGTGTTGACACCTGTATGGGACCACGCCTCTCTCTCAGCCTTCCCACTGTGTGTGTGTGTGTGTGTGTGTGCTGAGGAGTGCCTGGGGGGGGGGAGTTGGGGTGTACGCCCCAATGATTTGGGTTTCCAGCTGAGAGAAACAGGAGCTATCTTATGGTCAGAAGAAAAAGTACTCAGTGCCAAAAGAAGTGTTTTGAGGCAAAACTAAACGTCCTCATGGACAAAAATCAAGCGTTCTCGTTGACAAAATGCAGCGTTCTTAGAGACATAAAAGGAAACTGTTCTCACACATAACTTAATCGTTCTCAGAGACGTAAGAAAGCGTTCACGGAGACGAAAGCAAGTGTTCTCGCGAGACAAAAATCAAACGTGCTCAGAGTCGGAATCCAAGCGTTCGGAGACAGTAAGGAGGTGTTTTGAAAGAGTGTTTGAGCAAGTGACGAGCGAGGGAGCTGTTCAGTAGTTCATTCATCCTGTTGGTCGTTAGGACTGAAGCTTAAGGGCGCGTTCAACACGTATCCTTATCTCTGCGATCAACAGAACCTGAATTTCAGATTCGTTTGTGAACGCATGGCAATAACCTTCTCCACATGTCAAAAATCTCATTTCTTGTTCAATTTACATTTTCCTAACGCCGGAAAAGTGACTACCTCTACTGACACTGTCTTAACGTGTACACAGAATTTAGGTCAAATATCAGATTCTGATTTGTGATCAGAAGAGATAATTACTGTATAGTTCGGAACTTGAGTCCATATTCCGGCTACAGCTCGAGTGAGTGCGTGTTCCGAGTCCATGTGGTGACAGGAGCTGGAGTGAGTGCGTTCTGAGACCTGGGTGCGTTTAGGGCTCTGGTGAGCGAGTCCGTCCACGAATCAGAACTGAATCTGGACTGACACCGCTCAGACTTGAGTGAGGACGCACTTCAACTAGACCCAGAGCGTCTGTGATTTAGAGGATAAAGCCTGAATGAATCGGTGTGAATCATGGGTATGTCGTGAGTCTTGGTTCTGTGATATTCAGGTTACTCATCGTCACCCAGGCGGGCTGAGAGATCAGGCTTTGAAAAGGACGATGGCAGATGGGGCTGAGGTGGGTGCGGGACGGGGGGAAGCAGAGGACGATGGTCAGTGAGGCCCTGAATGAGGTGAGTGATGAGGTACGGCCTGAGGTGAGGGTGGATACTGAGGTAAGGGTGCTGTAGTGAAGGCTGTGGTGCTGAGATGAACACTGAGATAGCTTTCGGAGCTGAGGAGGGGAGGGGGGGGGGACGGTGAAACAAGTACTGAGGAGATATTAGGGGTGAGAGGGGGGAGGGGAAAGGAAATGAGAGAGAGAAACTGACAGGGGTGTTGAAAGAGAGAGAGAGAGAGAATTTGAGGGACGTTGAGAGCGGCGCTGAGAATGATCCCAAGTAGTTTGCTGAGAGAGAGACGGCGAGGAAGGGGCTCTGTGACACCGTCTCCTGCTGAGACAGTGTTAGCGATCTCAGGCGAGGCACTGAGAACGATACGAAAGTTTCGCTGAGAAGGACATGGGAAAGCCACTGGGAATGACATGATAGGTGGCCACTGAGCATGGGATTGATGGGTCGTCGAGGAAAACGAGATTGGGTCACTGAGACAGGCCGCTGAGAAAGACGTATGGCAGTCGCTGATTAAGACATAAAAAAGACCCACTGAGAAATGCGCGTGAGAGGTGAGAGCCACTGAGGAAAGACACGAGTGGGTCACAGAGAAAGGTTTTGGGAAGGCCACTGGGAAAGACAGACAGGTGAGAACCACTGAGAAAGATATATCCTACTGAGTAGGGCGGGAAAGATCCAATGAAAAAAAAGGGAAACAAAGAATACCACTGAGAAAGTCATGGGGGAACCATTGAGACGGACACTGGAATGGGCGAGAAGGAAGAGAAAAGTGGCGGCTTCGAGCCACTGTGGAAAAGAAAAGGAACAGAAAGCTTCTGAGAGGAGGGTTGTTGGGTGCTGAGGCAGCCGCTGGGTTCGAGGTGCTGAGAGGAGGCGCCGCTGAGAAGCAGGTGCCGCGCCGCGGCCGACGGGTCCTAGGCTGAAATATAGTAGTAGCCCGGGCTTTCCTCCCCGCCTGAGCCCCGCCAACGGGCGAATGTGCCCTTGAAAGAGAATGGGATGTAACATATTGAGTATAAATACAAGAGTATCGAGACAGATATGGCTTGAAGCTTACATAAACTCCCACGATGGGAGATATTAAAGCATTTTTTCTCCCTCCCCCTTCCTGCCTCCCCACGCGGCATAAACTTATCTCCCCCCCCCCCCCCAAACAGTAAGGGGATATTGGTTGGGCAATATCTTGCCACTCTGGTGATGGACTCGTTCATTTTCTGTGGTCCCCGGGCCTGGTAACGCGCCTTCCATCAAGGCCTGGGACACGAGGCGCCTGACGTATGGTGTGAGGGAGGCTCTCGTCACATTGGCATCCCTCTCCTCAGACAGCCATCCCGGGTCCCAGCGTACGCTCCGGGTCACACACCGGCACGCACGCCCCAGGTCACACTGGCGCTGCTCCGGGTCAGTCTGTAACCCGTCAATCTGCACTTCCACCCCGTCGCCCGAGATGAAAACAGCTTTTAGGATAACATGTCTGTAGATTTTGGATTGGCAGTGATTTTGATGCGTCATACGCCTGGAACGAAGAGCGTTCGGGGTGACATATTCGTAGATCGGATTGGAATACTTTTAGTATATCGATATACACGTGCGTAATAATCGGCTTATAGATTGATATGCCCACTGACTGGAGTGTTTTAGTATATGGTTCGTCCTCGGTAAATAGATTTTAGGGTATCATGCTTAATAGACCTGAGTATACTTTCAGTTTTATCATACGCCCGAGAGGAAAAAGCTTTTAGGATAATAGACACAGAAATGGGAGTACTTTTAGGGTATTATACGCGTGAAACGAACCGCTTCTAGGACGTCACCCGAGTAAAGTGGACGGGCTTTTAGGATATGATGAGCCAAGAATTTTTCTTTTTCTCTCGAGATGTTCTTGGACACCATCTGATGGGACGTGGTAACCAAGCTTATGAAAGGAACCTCTGTTGTATGGAAGACCTTTTGAGAATTTCACAAGGTTAGAGAAATTCCCTAAAAGATAATACAGTTTAGAAAAACGATAGAAAATAGATGAGATTCTTAATAACATTCACAGATTTGGTTATTATAGAATTTAACTTTATGAGTAGCGTTAATTTCTCGTCGTTGATTTTGGTAGGTTTACGAGGTGTAGTATATGGCTTTACAAATCAGAAAAATATTGTTAAAAACAGAATCCGTCGTAATCCGGTGTTAGAGAGGCGGTGACGTCAGATATCGTTCGCCAACGAGGATCGGCTTGACAGAAAGCGCGCGCAAACCACGGCCGCCACCAAGAAAGCCCCACCCCCCCCTCCCCTGCGTTTATCACCAATTTCAAGGGAAATAAGCAGGCCAGACTCGTACGTGGCCATCAAGTGCACACACACACACACACACTCACACCAGCGCTGGAGGCTCTGGGGACGGCTTTTATAGATTTCTAAGAAGGGGAAGCGAGGCTGAACGGAAAGAGAAGTGGAATAACACCTAATTGGCAACTGCGGACCACAATGGACTTTCCCCTCTTGGTAAATTGACTCTGTGTCTGGAAAACACATCTGTAAACATTTCCTCGTATGTCTGAAGTGTACTTTTACCTTCATTAAGTACGGGGAGAATATACTGTATACTTTTACGTTCATTAAGTGCGGGGAGAATGTACCGAAGTCTTTGTATTTTATAATATACTTTATGAAAAGTGTGAACGATTAACTGCCGACAGATCTGAACGCCATTGGACGATTGGAAAAAAAAAGTTTTACTAAGATTTGTCCAAACATCTGACGCCGCGTCACCTTAGAACTGCAAGTAGATAGATAGATTGGTCAGAGGTTGGGTATGAAGACGGAATATTGATTTACGCATACGATGCACATGAAGCCTCTGTCGTGTGATTAGAATTTGGACAGATAGCTTGGGGGATGGTTTGAAGACCCTTCCCTTCATAAATCTGAAGATAATGCTCCCATGTCGGCTGTATGGGGGGAAGAGATGTCCCCTTCCGCACCTCCTGTTGTCCAGGGATCTGTGGAACAGATATATTAGTTTTCTGTTAGGGGGTTCAGGCCTTTACGGACGACGGTGCAGGGTGCGTACCAGACGCTTCTGTCCAAAACGACTTCGAGGGCACTGGAAGGTTTTGGAAATGGCCAGACTCCGTTGTTTGAAGTTCTTGGAACGGTCCAGACTTCCCAGTAGCCGAAGAATGAGACCCCGGCTTATTGAGAAACGGTTTCAGGACTTCAAAAGAAAGATAATCGGTTACAGACGACCTCCTGTGTTCCTGTACCCGAGGGCAATGAAGACCTCGTCGTTCATTGGCGAGAGCCGGCGAGTGCCACAAGAGGCGCTTGTAATCCTGAGGGCCAGTGCGTGGCCCGTGAGTGCCTCAGACGACACTCGGGGGGGCTTGGAGGACCTGAAGACTGGCTTGGTTTTACGAAGTCAGTTCTTGGCCATGTGTCGCTCCCGAGATGGTCAGCCCTCGAGTGTGGTGTTGTCAGCAGTGCCTGCGTCAGCCAGTGGTCGGCGGAGGGGGACGTGTGTTGGTCGTCAGCTGTTGTCCGTCCGTCCGTCTGTTTTCTACCTGCTGCTGCTCTTTCTCCGTCCCGTGACGTTGCTGTGACGGGACATGAACACACCAGATCCCGTCGCATCCCAAGCTGTCTGTCAAAGAGTCTGGACAGCCTCCTGCAATTTGCGTGTGCAGAGGTACCTTAGTTCCTCAAAGCAGCCGGAGCGCTTGTCTGTCGTGCACAGCTTGTCTGTTGTACAGACTCTGAGGCTGCGTACAGCACGGTAGTTGGATCTTGGGCCTAAAGGTCTCGGGATGTGACGAAACGTTCTGTGTAGTGTGGTGTGGTTAGGTGATGTCCAGAACACTGACTGGGAAAGTGTGACTCGTGTATGTCCGGGGAATGTGGTTTCCGTATAGCTTGGAAAATTGGATAGAAAGGAAAAGGCACGTCTCTCGTTGGTAGTGGTTCATCTCAGCCCTGAAAATTAAGATTTCGGTTGATTCGAGCTGCTGCCTCTCGCCGTTGTTGGCAATGTGACCAAGTCCGAGTTGAATGCTGCCGGGAGTAATGCTTTGGACAGTTGTAAATGTTCTTGGCTGTGATGCTGGCCGGATACCTAAGGCCACGAGAGGCAACGAAGTATATTGAAAGATACACCCGACTTACCGGTTCAGTGACTCGTATGTCTTGTATAGTAGAGACCGCCTTGCTGTGTGTACATTCCTGTGTCCAGCTATGACGTCACACAGGCCCTCTATAGGCCCAGCTAACGGCCGCCACAACCACTTGTTGAAACATTTACCTTAAAAAAAAATCATGAAAGTCCGTTTACGCATTTACATTAATCTTATTCACCGGTAAACGTGGCTCAGTTTCACTGTATTTGATATCCAGCACGAGGAAGCATGAATGAGGCAGGAGTTGGATGAGAGAGAGACGGGGGTCGGTCGGTCGGTCGGGGAAGCCAGGCCGGGCCGCACAGTGTAGGAGGGCCGGGGAGCGGGGGCCAGGCGTCTCCACTCACCCGCGTCCCAGAGGTAACTGGCGGCTGGCGGGCAAGTGAGCCACGGCCGAGCCTGGCTCCCAGTCATGCACTGCCCCTGACGGCCAGAGACGTACCTCAGAATGGGAGATTCTCATATGCGGTCAAGGGGGAAATATTCTGTTCTCTGTGTAACTAACGTTATGGGTTGATATCAGATATAGAAAAGGTAAGTTTTATTTATATATATTGCGATCGCTATACACTGTCATGAAAACGATCATCCTATAGACCTTAAAAATCCAGTTATTTTATACCCCTCTGCTGACTATGCTACTCGCAACGTAATTGAATCCATAATAATTGCTAATACTAAGAACTTTAATTTGTCCCTAGGCAAATTTAAACCCAATCCTATTATCAACCAAATCATTATGGAAGATTTATTAAAAAAGAATTAGTCCAAGAGGCATCTATCTACCCAGGTCAACCCCTCCTCCCCTAACCACAAGGCACCCACCACTCTCCCATTAACGGTCACAGTCGGTCAGGCTTGCAGTGTGAGGTATATGAGACTAGGCACCAGACGGTACCCTGGGAGTAATGTTGGGATTCAAATAACTTTGTTGACTATTGGCTCCTGATGAGGTGGATTGTCTCCTTGAAATATGTGCTACATGTATTGAAATGAATTACATGTTAAATGAAACTATATGAACTCCAACTGAAGTGCGATTTCACTTTCATATATATATAATCCCTGGAGATAGGGGAGAAAAAGTACTTCCCACGTATTCCCTGCGTGCCTGAGAAGGCGACTAAAAGTGGCGTGAGCGGGGGCTAGAAATCCTCCCTTCCAGTTTTACTTTTCCAAAAGAAGGAACAGTGAAGAGGGCCGAGTGAGGAGTCTTCCTTCTAAGGCTCTTTCATGTGTTCTTAAACGTTACCTCGGTAATGCGGGAAATGGCAAATATGTATGAAAAACAAAAGATGTATATCCACTAATATCCATTCTCTTGCTGTCATGTGTAATGCACCGAGACAACAGCTCCCTTTCCACATCCAGGCCCCACAGACTTTTCCATGGTTTACCTCAGACGCTTCACATGCCCTGATTCAGTCCATTGACAGCACGTCGACCCCAGTATACCACATCGTTCCATTTCACTCTATTCCGGGTACGCCTTTCACCCTCCTGCATGTTCAGGCTCCGACCGCTCAAGATCCTTTTCATTCCATTCTTCCAACTCCAATTTGGTCTTACCACTTCTCCTTTTCCCTCCATCTCTGACACATATATCCTCTTTGTCAACCTTTCCTCGCTCATTCTATCCATATAACCAAACCATTTCAACACACCCTCTTCTGCTCTCTCAACCACACTCTTTTAATTACCACACATCTCCCTTGCCCTTATATTACATACTCGATCAAACCATCTCACCCCACATGTTTTCCTTAAACATTTTATTTCCAAGACATCCACCCTCCTCCGTACAACATTATCTATAGCCCATGCCTTGCAACCATATAGTATTGTTGGAACTTCTATTCCTTCAAACATATCCATTTTTGCTTTCCGAGTTATGTTTCTCTTTCCGCACATTCTTGATCGCTCCCAGAACCTTCGCCCCCTCCCCCACCATGTGACCCACTTACGCTTCCATGGTTCCATTCGCTGACAAGTCCACTCCCAGATATCTAAAACATATCACTTCCTCCAATTTTTCTCCATTCAAATTTATATCCCAACTAACCTGTCCCTTAACCCTGCTGAACCTAATGATCTTGCTCTTATTCACATTTACTCTCAGCTTTCTCCTTCCCCATACTTTTCCAAACTCAGTCACCAGCTTCTGCAGTCTCTCACTCGAATCAGCCACCAGTGTTGTATCATCGGCGAACAACAGTTGACGCACTTCCCAGGCCTTCTCATCCCTAACAGATTGCATACTCGCCCCTCTCTCCAAAACTCTTGCATTTACCTCCCTAACCACCTCATCCATAGACAAATTAAACAACCATGGGGACATCACACACCCCTGATGCAGACCGACCTTCACTGGGAATCAATCACTCACCTCTTTTCCTACTCGTACACATGCCTTATACCCTTGAGAAAAACTTCTTACTGCTTCTAGCAGCTTACCTCCCACACCATATATTCTTAAGACCTTCCACAAAGCCTATCAACCCTATCATATTCCTTCTCCAGATCCATTCATGCCACATACAAATCTGTTTTTCTAAGTATTTCTCACATACATTCTTCAAAGCAAACACCTGCTTCAGACATCATCTACCGCTTCTAAACTACACTGCTCCTCCCCAGTCTGACGCTTTTTACATGTCTTCACCCTCTCAATCAATACCCTCCCATACAGTTTTCCAGGAATACTCAACAAACGTATACCTCTGTAGTTTGAACACTCACCTTTATCCCCTTTACCTTTGTACAACGGCACTATACGTGCATTCCGCCAATCCTCAGGCACTTCATCATGACCTATACATACACTGAATATTCTTACCAACCAATCACCCACTTTCTTAATAAGTTCAACTACAATGCCATCCAACCCCGTCGCCTTGCCGGATTTCATCTTTCGCCAGGCTTTCACCACCTCCTCTCTCTCTGCCAAACTACTCTCCCTCACTTTCACACTTCGCACACCACCCTACATATGTCACTCTATCATCAAACACATTCAACAGTCCTTCAAAATACTTGCTCCATCTCCTCCTCACTCCATCATTAGCTGTTATCACCTCTCCCCATGCTCCCCTCACTGATGTTCCGATTTGTTCTCTAGTCTTACGCACATAATTTACTTCCTTCCAAAACACCTTTTATTCTCCCTAAAGTTTAACGATAATCTCTCACCCCAACTCTCTTTTGCCCTCTTTTTCAACCTTTGCATCTTCCTCTTGACTTTCTGCCGCTTTCTCTTATATATCTCTCAGTCATTTGAACTCCTTCCTTGTAAGTATGGTCCAAACGCCTTTCTTTTCTCTTTCATTACTACTACTCACTACCCTTCCTAATCTGTCCACCTCCCATCTTTCTCATGGCACATGCATCTCTTCCACACACCATCATTGCTTCCCTAAATACATCCCACTCCACACTTAATCCCCTCACTTCAATCACTTACACCTTCTGCCATTCTACACTCAATTTCTCCTAGTATTTCTTCACACAAGTTTCCTTTCTAAGCTCACTTAATCTCCCCAGTCTCTTCTTCACGACATTCTCTCTTATTTGAAAACCTCTACAAATCTTCATCTTCGCCTCCACAATACAGTGATCAGACATGCTACCAGCTGCCTCTCTTAGTACATCAGTAAATACATAATCTAATAATGCCCGTTGACCATCTCTCCTACTCAAATACGTATACTTGTGAAGATCTCTCTTTTTAAACCAATTATTCCCAATCACTAGTCTTTTTTCAGCACACAAATCCACGAGCTCTTCACCATTTCCATTCACAACACTGAATACC
>JAYMFT010281013.1:0-10490 GCA_038088735.1 Panulirus argus | reverse complement strand
CTTACTAATGTCTGGGCATCATCCCTGAAAGATTTTGGGGAGTCATATGTAGTTGCCCTTGACATATCTAAGGCTTTAGACAGGGTGTGGCATCGGGGTCTCGTCTCTAAGCTCCCCTCTTTTGGCTTCCCTCCCTCACTTTGCTTTTTCATATCTAGCTTCCTCTCCGGCCGATCTGTCCCCTCGGTTGTTGATGGATCAGCCTCTCCCCTTTTCTCCATCAACAGCGGTATCCCTCAAGGTTTTGTCCTGTCCCCTACACTTCTTCTCCATTTTTCTTTCAACGATATCCTCTCCTCCACAAATAATCCAATGCACTCATTCGCTGACGACTCAACACTGCATTCATCTACATCCTTGAATTCTGCTCCCTCTTCTCTCACTTGATATGCATCTCGTCTTGACACAGCTCAATAAACACAGACATGGACAGGATATCTCAGTGGGGTAGGCTAAATCTTGTTAAGTTTAATGCCTCCAAGACCCAATCATTACCCATTTCTTTCTCAAAAGCTTTTCACAACTCTCGCCTCTCCTTTGACTGTTCTGTAATTCCACCTCTTGACTCAATGAACATACTTGTTATAACTGTAACATCCACTCTTCCTTGGAAACTCCACATTAGAGAAATAGCTAAGCCTGCTTCTAAGAGACTGGGCGACCTGTTTAGATGTCGAAACTTCTCTTCTGAACAGTTGCTCCGTTTATACAAGGGAGTACTGCTCTCACATTTGGGGTGGTTCTAGCTCTGTATTATTCCTTGACAGAGTCGAGTCGAAAGCGGTCCGACTTATAAACTGTCCCAGGATAACTTCCAAATATGACACCCCCTTTGCCCTATGCCTCAATGTTAGTTCACTTTCCCACTTCTCTAGGGATTACTTTGGTTTCTGCTTCCGAGAGCTGGCTGCTTGTGTGCCCCCACCACTAGCTAAACCACGCAATATTCGGCAAGCTGTTCCTTACATGATTATTGTGTGACCATCGGCAACTCAAGGGTGTGCCGCTTTGTTATCTGTTTCTTTCCCTACACGTCGAAGCTTTGGAACTCTCTACTTTCTCTTGTCTTTCCCAGTTCCTATGACCTGACACATTTCAAAAGACAGGTCTTTCACTTCCTAAAGAATTCGTTAATAGTTTCCTTTGTCTTTCCTTTTTCCTCCTCATAATTTCTCTTTATTTAGATTAAGGCCAGGCCTTGATATGGGCTTTTTTCCGTGACTGGAGCCTTCAACATAAAAGAAACACACAACAAGTAAGAGAAAAAACTTGTAAGCGATACAAGTTGACAATATCATGACGGGTAGAATGAGCTACAACCTAAATACAAAAATTGGATGCAGAAATGTAGAAAAACTTAAAGGAAAGGAAAACACAGAACATCCTTATATGAACTAGGAATACAGACGGTCAGTCACTAAATACACTAAGTTAGGCCAAGCGGTGCGGCGTTAACCTCACCGCCACATACTGTAACAAAATTTCCTAAACATTTCCTTATCCAGATATCTAATTACAGTAATAACATTGCCAGTAATAAGTTTGCCTTTTGCACTATTCTCAGATTTCTGCATTTTGTTTCCTGCTAGATAACACTGAAAAAAAAGAACAATACTTTTTTTTTGTTCCTGGGTAATAAGTGTTATTTTCTAGTTGATTATGTCTAAAAAGTATACAAAATGGGTTTCATTCACTTGAAACTTTGTTTTTGTGATCAGGACAGTGATATTTTGAAATTTACCAATTTTTCAGAACATTCCAGAAAGATTCAGTGCTGAGTAGCTTGTACAGAACTCTCTATAAGTTTCCAGTAATATGAATAGTAGTGTAAATATAAGGGCCTTAAGCCAACCAGTTTAGTTTAGATCTAGCTGCCTAAGAGGGTACGTAAACATACATTTTTCTGTGATGGTATCTAGAGGCTGCAAGCATCCGGCAGACGTATTTTGCTATGTCTGCGGCCAATTTTTACAAACAAGAGCGAAAAATTTCTCCGTGGCAGCCTATGCTAAGATATGCGAGATCAACAAGGCATATTTCGGCATGTCTGTCGGGGATCAAGACAAATTCCGGGCACCTCATTTCACTTACGAGCGCTGCATGAAAAACTCTGGTAGGTTAAGACAGACAATTGTTGCTCGTTTAGATGGCGGAATTTTGTTAAAACATTTATTCAAATCTCTAAAATTTAGGAACTTTTTATTCTATTTTTCTTTTAGATTTTCAGTGTTATTGAACAATATAATCACATGTGGAATATGTTGGGGGAATCATTTACACATTAGTCATGGGTGAAATAGATTTATGAACAAATATATCATTTTTTCATAATAAATTTTATTTAAATATCTATTCATTTATTTTCTCGTTTTTTTTTCTTTTAGGATTGTACAGAGGGGAAAAGAGAGCCATGAAGATTGTTATCCCAAGAATTTGGTGGGAACCCACTGACCACTCAAGCAATTGTTATTTTTGCGTGGTGGACCCTTCCAAACGTCGGACTGGCAAGAATGCACCAGCTATCACGTATCCGGACCTTCCATCATCCATTCCCCCGGTGCCACACGGACCTGAGCTCCCCATAACCCACTCCTCCGGAGAGAGAGCAGCCGTTGTCAGGACAGAGCAGCAAGTCAGAGGGAGAGGAAGAGTGTTGTAGATCCATATTACAGTTTCAGGTGCAGCCGAAGAGATGAAACCCATGCTACCCTAACCAAAAAGACCTCAACGACTTGATCAGAGATCTTGGCTTCACAAAATCCAATGCCGAGCTTTTGACGTCTTGGCTCAAGCAGTGGAACTTGTTGGATGAAAGTGTGCAAATCGCATATCAGAGGAAGCGTCCCCTAGGTTTTTCCAGCTTCTTCGCCCGTCAAGATGGGCTCTGCTTCTGCCACAATGTAACCAGTCTGTTCGAGGCAATCGGAATCGCCTGTAACCCGAACGAGTGGCTTCTCTTTACTGACAGCTCATTCAGAAGCCTCAATGCCGTGCTGCTCCACAACGGAAACAAGTACCCGTCTCTTTCCCTGGCTCACTCAGCGCACCTCAAAGAAGAATACAACAGTGCTACGACCTAGCTAGACACCTTGATGTATGATGAGTATAGCTGGGAGGTCGTCGGAGACCTCAAAATGGTGGCATTCCTGATGGGTCTTCATAGCAGTTTTACCAAGTTTCACTGCTGCCTTTGCCTTTGGGACAGTAGGGACACCGCGGCGCACCACCACAGGCGGGACTGGCCGCAGCGGACCGTATTTCCTGTGGGGATGAACAACGTCAAGAGGGAGCCACTGTTGGACCCCCGGAAGGTGTTGATGCCACCAACGCACATAAGAATAGGCCTTGTGAAACAATTTGACACAGCTCTAGATTAGGAGACTGAAGCCTTCAAGTAACTTCAAGACCTCTTCCCTAAGCTTTCTGAGACAAAGGTCAAAGCCGGTGTCTTCGTCGGACCACAGATAAAGGAGATCCTGGAGTGCAAGGAATTCATCAAGAAGTAATTCTCGATTAAAACTCACTTTTAAATCTTTTGTGATCATTTTTCTTTTACAATAAGTGTAAATACATGTTAATTTTGATTCATATTTTGTTGCTTTTTTGACTTTAAATGAATAAAGATTTGCAAATTCGCCCGTTGTCCAGTTGGAAATAGATAAATTTTAGAACATCAAAGTTTGAAGTGAATAATAGCCTTTTTCTCTACTTTTCACAAATAAGCAGTTAAGAAATAACATTTACTACTCAGGAACAAAAATTGCATTACACATTGTAATATTTGTATTGACGACCTTTTTATTGTGTCAAATCCTCTTTACATCTACTTTGGTTGAATTTCAAGAACAATATACGTAATAGACAAACTTAAGATTTTGTTCAGGTCTCCTTGTAAGCTGTTCAAATTCTGGTCATTCTGCACTCCCGCCAAAGCCTTAGCATCAGCCGCAAAAAATATTCAGGAATGATGTCAGTCTCAATTTCAAGTGATTTACATAAATCAAGTATAAGCCTTGCATATGACTTTAGCCCATTTCGAGAAGGCTTCTCTGTCATGCATTCTTTGTTCCCTTTCACCAAGGCAATTTTCTATCCACTGATTCAATTTCCTTATTATTCCTACCTGACAGTCCAGTTTCATCACCAATCCCCCAATGTGGCACAATGTCATTTGGTTTCTCGCAATCCAGGAACACAAAGTCTACCTACCCTTTTCTTTCAAAAAAGTAGACATGACCCCCTTAATTTCCAGAATCGATGTTGTATCTCAAGTCGTTCATTCTAGAAAGTAGTTGTCCATTTGCATTAGTTTATGGGCCACACTCGCTACGAACACCAGCCCGTGGTTCAGAGTAATAACCCGATATCTTTAAAAAGAGGCCCGAGATTTTCCATGTTCCATTTTCTTGGTCCCATGCCCTCCTCAAGTGACACAGAGAGCATATCTCAAATGGCCTATCACATGAAGAGGATTTTGAAATCATGTGGCAGAAGTATCATTAAACATGGAGTGAGGCTTACCAACACTTCTTTCCCCAGAATACGGTAACACTACAGCTCCCTGCACCGCATATTAAGCAGCTCCTGTCGAGCGTTCATAAGTCGGAGCAACGACCTCTACAAGCAACTTCGCAACAAAGTGCAATGTGAAGTACGAGCAATGACGGTCTATTACCTTAACAATGTACAGCATTTGAAGCAGGCCAACTTCTGGCAGTGGTATGGTAGAATAAAAGAACTAACAGGCTGTGACATTGTCACAGTGTGACAAGTGTAGGTTCTCCCCTTTCCCGTGTGTAAACCAATTTAGCAATAAGGAGGCCGCACATCAAATCAGCAATCACTTTTCTAATATTTGCCAACGATTACAACATTTTGACAGCAACTCCCTCCAAACATACTTCCTAATCCCATATCTCCTAAACACAGTAGGAAAATATTAAGCAGCGAAGCACCTTCAGCATCTTAAAACCAGACGACCAACCACACCCACAGATCTTCCAGTGAAACTATACAAGGAATTCTCCCATGAATTAGCTACACCGCCAACCGCCATGATTAATGTTGCATTCAACAGTCTAAATGCATCACAGCTTGGAAGAGAGCATAAGTCACTCCACTACCCAAATCAACCAAACTAAAGTCTCTTAATAGCTTACGACCTGTTACAATTACTCAAATCCCAGTCTAATTTGTGAGAGTTTTGTGTTTGATTGTTCCTATGCTGACATTGCTGATTCAGTAGACCCTTAGCAGTTTGGAACTATGAAGTCTTCGTCCACACTTACTGCCTTGTCAACCTACTAAACTTCGTTTACCGCAACTTGGAGAAATACAGTACCTCGGTGGCACTCACCTCCGAAGACTTCATTATGGCTTTAGATTTAGAAAACCATAACATCGTCATAAAGAAAGCCATCGATTTGGTACTACGGGGATGTTTTGTTTCGTACCTGGCGGACTTCCTGATCGGGTGAAACCAAACAATCCGCTTTAGAGGAGCAACATCGACTTCACTAACCCTAACGTGCGGTGTAGCACGGGGCACCAAGATGGGGTCGCTTTGTTTCCTCATCCTTTACAATGACGGGTCGAAGGACAAACCACCGCTGGAAGTACGTAGATAATTCCACCTTTGGCATCACTATCAACAACAGCTCTCCTAACTCTAGCGTCCTTCAGCACACCATTAACAATCTTCAGGAATGGACTATGGCCAATGACATCATTTCAGTCACAACAAGACTGATGATGCACATCAACTTGGGCACAAAAAAAAAAAATCTTGTGTCCTGACATCACACTAGGTCCTGACCGCCCTCGTGTCGTCAGAGACGTCAAACTTTCTTGTGTCACAAGCGACGACGGTTTAAACTGAAAGATTCATGTCATGACTATCATCAAATCTCCCTCATACCGTCTGTACCTTCTCTGCTGACTGAAAAACTAGGCTTCCCACTAGTTGACCTTAAGAATGTTTATACTAACAGCTAGACAGAGGGACCAGCTACAAAGAGTGCAGAAAAGGGTATCCAGCATCATCCTAGGCCCTTCTTACACTATCTACCAAGAAGGTCTTATTTCTATGAACCTGTCCACCATCTCCGACGAACGCTGGTAACTCTTTCGGCAGTTTGGCAATAAACTGCTGATACCCCCCCCCCCAGTCACAGAGTCTTCCTTTCCCCCCTCCCTCCTCCCCTCTTCCCCTCTCCCCCTCTTCCCGACGTCCATTCACCACGGACTGCCGTTCGTCACCACAATCGACTTGTTCCAGTCAGAGCTCTTACAGACAGATATAAGAAGTCCTTTACCTAGCATTAAGAACTTCTTAAACTATCCATGAACGCGTTGCATAGTTATGCAAGTGAACAGCTCAGTTTCCTTTTAATTAGGCTATGTGGTATATCATCTACTACATTACTGCAACTATTCATCCCTCAATGTTCAGTCAAGGTCAAAATGTATAAAACATACCATTGACTTAGTAAGCATCCCTGTATACCTGCCACCGTGGCTATATAAATGTACCTCACACTTATGATTATCTAATATATGGAAATATCCAGCTCACCCTAATCTAAAACTCTTGTATGATTAGTTAACAACTAACTACCATGGCCTCCCAATCCGTAATATCTGTAATCCCTCAGCAGTATATTTTCAGCCAAATGGCTACCTATATCCAATCGACCTTTATATACTTATCTATCAAGTTGTTATTTATTACTCTTAAGCGTATAGAAGATGTTTCATCAGTAACATGCGCCTATTGTAGGACAAAACTCCTTAGTATCTCACAAATGCCATTTCTTCCTATCTGAATGCTAACCCGGACCTCTTCCTCACTTCATCTCACTGATGATTGAATTCTAGCGTTTTCCACTATGAAAACACTTTTGATGTTATGTGGCCACTAACAATTCCTCTACAATATTCCCTTTGAATTATCTCCTGCTGTTTAACTGAAAATTAATTCCTTAAAAATCTATGGAAAAGTTTTTAAGTAACTTTTGCCTCGTCCATAATATTCTCTTCAACGTCTTTTCATTCCTTTTCTCTCACCTTGATGTGCTCGTTCTTTTTCTCTTATACTTTTCATATGTTGGTTTATCATTCTGCCGCCTATATCTCCTGCACAGTATACCCGAAAGCTCTTTCGCTTCCTATCATCTTTAATGCGAACCATTTCTTTCCCTTCTTTTACTCTCCCTCTGTCTTTGTGTTAAGAATGCCCTTGTTTTTATTCCATCTCTATAGAATTCACATATCCTTTCGTTACAGTAATCTTTATTGTAGTTTTGGAATTCCATTTCGCATTTCATATTCCCAAAGAAATTGTTTAGCTCTGTGTGGTTGCAAGTATATATCTTCATTTTGGGTCTGTTTCCCTCTTCGATCTATTAGGCCAGTGGACTGCCATGCATACTTTGACTATTCACTTCACTGTAGGCTACTGAAAGGTCAAGAATTTTCTTACATTTGATATCTAATCCTATAAACAACGGTAAAAGTAATGTGGCACGCATCCTAATACACCTTCTTGTACTAACAAAACACTCTAATTCAAAGGCTTAAGGGAAATATCGTTAATACACTTAGACACTTCAAAGCAAGCGATACACTGTATTCCTATCGCACAGCATAACACTGAATAGCGACTCTCATTAGTCACTGACGGCAAAAGTTCAATGAGGGCAGCATCAACTGGTTACCCCCGTCAATCCGGTCAGGTTGGTTTGCATGTGCTCGCCCAGCGTACGTCCTAGGTACGCCTCACAGTTTCCATCCACACTGATGCATGACTATGACGGGTGCCTGGCCGGGGCCATAGAGGTGCCTTGCGTGCATGCTGTCGCACGGCACATACCGTGACACTCAGCCCGTACTAGTGACACTCGGCCCCTAGTGGTGACACTCGACCCGTACTGGTGACGCTCGGCCCATACTGGTGACACTCGGCCCGTACTGGTGACGCTCGGCCCTACTAGTGACACTAGACCCCTTCTGTTGGCACTCGGCCCTTGCTGGTGACACTCGGCAGGTACTGGTGCCCTGTTGGAATTGAAGTTATCAGTGTCTCGTGTAGATATGTTATTGGCTCGTTACTCTTGCAAGGTAACGAGCTTTGCACACATTAATGACACCTCTTTGTAACAGTGAGATGTAGCTTACTGGGACTCCTGTAAGATGTGACCCACTCGTCTCTTACTGCGTAATGTAGGATGCTAGCCGTTATATTACAAAGGCATTTACTTCAGTTTCCATGGTTAAACACTCCGCTAGCTCATTTTGTCACTTTGCCATACTTGATACATCTCCGTTGATACTTTTAATTGTCTCTTTAATTATTCTTACAATCTAAAGTGTTCTATACTACTTACTAATTCTACAAGAATATTGTGAATAAGTAATCTCTCGAGGCTTGGGTAAGTCGTGTGATCAGGTACTCTGAGCGATCCCTGGCAACAAAACCTGACTGAGTCAGTGTATGTTGACACGGCTACACACACAAGCTTATCCCCCAGCCCGCTCCGTCCTGTTACATCCGACCCCTCCTTCACAGTAAGTCGCAGTTCCACCTGCAACGTCTTTTCTATCCTCTATAATATATCCTGATACTACCCCCATTCAGTATCCCACGTGACTGCCTGAACTTTGCCAACACTTCACTACTGTCTGGTTCATTTTTCGAGGTTTTTCAGTGCAGCAATTATACCTGACCACTAGCTTTGCTCTCTATCCTGTCCCTGGCCCACACTGAAGGATTACCAGGCCGACAATTATACCATTCCTTACCCATCATCATAGCGCCACCTGCATCTTAATCCTGTTCCACAGCCTTCCTGGCTGTAGTCGCAGCTATACCAAGCCCTTCGACCCATCTACAAACGTTTGTCAAATTTTTTCGAGAGATCTAGACATAATGACCGTTCCTCTGGCTAATTACCACCCGATACGCTGCACCGCCAACTGCCGTAAATCATTCCCATATCACACCACACACCCTGTCCTACACTCCTATCACTTGCTACCCCCTTCTCATCTCTCCCGCCTTCTGTCTTACCATCCCCCCTCCATCTCTGTTCCCCCCTTGTCCTCCCCTAATACTCACCCATCAACCTGTCCATAGCGTACGTAACCTTACTGTTTCCTTTACACAAACACAGTGGGCAGCCAGTTTTTTCTCCCCACCAAGGTGTCAATCTCCTCACCGAGGCCTCTTGGTCCCAACGCATAGATGGGAGGGAGTGTTGGGTCAGCTTACTCCACACGCCAGCCTTATCACGTGTCACCAGACCCCATATGTTGACCAACATCATCGCTGCTGGTGTTGCTGCACAGATAGTGGCTAACAAAATTATCCAAGCCTCCATCTTCCCGTAGCCTGCAGATCGTGAATAGTCTACCTGGCAACCACGCTCTTGCTACCAATTGTACGGGTACAAAAAATAGGGAGGAGTGGAAAAAAAAAAAAAGGAAGAATATTTCCCACTTCGATGTTATTACTTTCTATTTGATAGTTGTTGTTGATCAAGTGAGATTATCATGGGGACCCATATCCATGGTTTTAGTGAAACCCCCTAATAAGCCTTTAATGACCCAACTAGGGCAGTGGACTGCCAGGCATACTTTGACAGTTCATCCTTTCTGTAGGCTACTGAAAGGCCGAGAATATTCATACATTTGATATTTAGTCCTGTAAACAACGGTAGAAATGATATGGCACGTATCCTAACACACCTTCTTGTACTGACTAAAACACTCTGATTCACTAGTTTAAGGGAAATATCGTTAATGCACTTAGACACTTCAAAGCAAGCTATACACTGTAATCCTGTCGCACAGCATAACATTGACTAGCAGCTCTGCTTAGTCACTGACGGCAAAAGTTCAATGAGGGTAGCATCAACTGGTTACTCCCGTCCTTCCGGTCAGGTTGGTTTACACGTGCATTATCCACGTGCAGCACGGCACGTCCAGCGCACGTCCTTGGTACGGCTCACTCTTTCCATCCACACTGATGCACGACTATGACGGGTGCCTGGCCGGGGCCACAGAGGTGTCTTGCGTGCATGCTGTTGTACGGCACATACCTTTAACACTAACAAGTAACATTTAACTTAGAAAGGGCCTGGTTCGAATCCTGGCTGTTCGAAGTTTAACTGCTTTATGGTAGTGCTCGTTCATATGCACTATTTCAGGTTTCATATACCTGAATGTATGAACAGTTAGGCTGTGTACAACGCTATCTTTTGGTTGTGTAATTGTAAAAGGATTTAACTAGTCTAGACCCCGTTGCTCAACGCTGTGAGACGGAGGGTATTCGATTACTTAAGTCTTCGAATAGACATTACCCTATTAGGGGCGATCATAGCCGAGCGATAGCAGTTCCGCCTGCCACGCTGGGGACCCAGGTTCGAATCCTGCTGTTCGAGGTTTACGTGTTATATGGTAGTGAGCGTTCATATGCACTGTTTTTCATGATA
>JAYMFT010281002.1:0-10490 GCA_038088735.1 Panulirus argus | reverse complement strand
CATCCAGGCCCCACAGACCTTTCCGTGGTTTACCCCGGACGCTTCACATGCCCTGGTTCAGCCCATTGACAGCACGTATATATATACACATATACATACACATACACATGTATGTGCATAATTGTTACTGGACTCTATCTGCAGGGCAGGGAAAGAAACAGTAACACATCAGCTTGTTGAGTATTGCATAGTCTAGCTTGTCCTAGTGGCACACAAGCATCCAGCTGTGAGAAGCAAAAACCTATAGAAGAGGGAATGTGAACCAACTTTACAGTATAGGGCAAATGGGTCAAATTTTGAAGTTAGCCTGAGAGTTGGTAAGTCAGACTGCTTCATCTAAACTCTGTGAAATAAGGATACATGGCTAGAACCACCCCATAATTATTTTTCCCACACTTTGTCATTTCCCTCTTCAGTGTGGTAGTACCAGGAATAGACAAATGGTTACTTCACTCATTCCTATCCACTCTTTTGCTATCATATACGATGTACCAAAACCAGAGAGAGAGAGAGAGAGAGAGACCCCCCACTACCATCTACTGTCAAGCCTTGAGGACAATTCCATGGTTCCTGACAACTGCATATGCCTTACATTAAATTCTGTATTTCTTTCTGTACTTCTATTGAAAAATAAGAAAACTGTAAAGTCTCCTTATTTAATTTTATTTATAATGAAAAATAAGTAATTGAAGACAGATTACTAATTCAGTTCTACAGGCCACAGGAAACCGTGTCAGTCGAGGGAGTGTACTTTGTGGCTCCCAAAATATTGTGCTGAGTGGCAAAGTGATTGTGCTCAGTGGAGTAATAATTCGAGGGGACTTAGCCAATGTTAGAGTTGGCCGACACTGTGTCATATCATCAAAGGCTGTCATTAGACCGCCATTCAAGAAGTTCAGCAAAGGGCAAGTGATCCTGAGTTACAATTTAATGTTAATACTGTTTTAGAGTGAAAATAATGTTACTCTCAGGTTCACAAATATTTTTACCTTTATACTTGTAATGTATAAAGTATTTTTTTTTTTCAGTGTGGCATTTTTTCCTCTTCATATTGGTGATCATGTGTTCATTGGTGAAGGCTCCATTGTTAATGCCGCAGTTGTAGGATCCTATGTTTACATTGGGAAAAACTGTGTAATTGTAAGTATTCCTTGATGTATCTAGGTTTCATCCAAAAATTACTCAATGCTTCATAGAGAGGGGCTTTTGCTTTGTATTTTACAACATTATGTAGAAAGGGAGCTTAGGCTTACGTGTTACATTATACTTGAGGGTTCATATTCCACCCCAAGTGAAATAAAAAGTAATTTATGCCCTTACATGAACTGACTGCATTGTGTGTGTTTCATAATTTTTTGTTTGCTTCCATGAATTAAGAGCAAGAAGTATTGTACTTCCCTTGTCATCCACGTACATGTGGTTGTCTATGTCTAGGGGAAGTTTTACATTTGAATTTAGTTCTCTGTCACTGATTTGTAGTCATTTTATTTTTTTATTTTATTATACTTGATCGCTGTTTTCCATGTAAGTGAGGCAACAATTTTAATCTGGGAAATAAATTGAAACAGAAGTTGAATATCTACAGCTTCAAACTTGGCTCACAGGTGGCAAATGAATTTTATTTCAAAGTTTTACAAATCGGCAATAAAAACAAGAAGGCAAGCTACAATATGAATTCTGTGGAGCTACAAAAGGTAAATGAGCAAAAAGATGGGGCATTATAATCTGTAGTGTGAGGAAGTTTGACTGGTTAAGGATTGAAGTGATAAGATAAGTAGGGTAGTAAGTGGATTATGTTCGAGAGAGCCAAACAAGGTGTGTGGATGTGGTTTGGACATATGGAGTGGATGAGTGAGAGGAGACTGATTAAGAGATTATACTAGCCAGATGTGGAGGGAAGAACAAGTTGTAGGAGAAGGAAGATGAGATCAAAGGATGGAGTGAAAGATGCTTCGAGTTATGGGGATCTGGACATGCAGGAGGGTACGAGGCATGCATGAGATAAAGAGAAATGGAACATTGTGTTACACAGGGAATGATGTGCTGTCAGTAGGCATATGAAGTGGTTGAGAAATGGAAAGGTGTGTGGACTTGGCAGTAGATACAGGTCTTTATAATAGTTTCATTGCATTATACATGACAGGTAGAGAGTGTATGTGAGCAAATTAAGCCATTCTTCATCAGTTATTGGCATTACCTTGCTAACATGGGAAATGACAAACAAGCATGTAAAAGGAAATTGCTTTTAATAAATCCATTATAATTTATTTTGGTTCTTAACACTTTGAATATACTTTGATTTCTTACTTCATTTTAAATGTAGAAAAAATGTGTATAGGCCTATACAAGCCCCTGCATTCCTCCTGCCCACTCACCTTCTTTTTCACCTATTTGTATAATATATTTATCTAATTGTCTCATAGTTCACCTTGTTTTATTCATTTTGGTATCATCAGAAATTCCTTCATAGTTTATTCTTGCTTTTAATACTTCTGTTGTAATTTGATTTCTCTTACTTTCAATATAGATAAAACATGTAAAGTGCCCAAGCCACCCTTTACCAGCCCCATCCCCCTTCCTGCTGCCTTCATTCCATTTGTATGTTTATCTGTCTTAGTATTTAATTGTTCACCATGTTTTATTTATTATTTTGTTACTAGTAATATGACAGGCTTTTACTGTTTTTTCATCACTGTGAGACATATGAAAAATGTTTATTCTTTTCATATATATGTCAGTTATGGTTAATACCATTGTCAGCTTTCTATGAAATACTGTACTGAATTAAAATATATGAAGTTATGCAGTTTCATATTAGTAAAAAGAATAAAATATATATTTTGTGCCTTTTTATGTAGGTAAGATGGTATGAATTGGTCTCACCTGATTATTATCTTCCTCTGTATGGTGAAATATTATAAACTACTTTTAAAAGTGTGTACATCCACACACTTTAACATACTGGAATTTGATTAAGTTGTGAGAGTGGTATTGTAGAGGCTGTATGTGAGTTATAATAACAGAGGGATAGATAAGTGAAGATTTTTTTATTTCATGAGTTATTTCATAGAATCTTTTTTTTTTCTTATTATTGAAGGCTCCAGTCATGGACAAAAGTCCTCATCAAGGCCAGGCTTTCAACTGAAATACAGAGAGAATTAAGAAACGGAAAAAGAAAAGACAAGGGAAAGTGTTTACAAATTTTTGAGAAAGTGAAAGACCTCTTTTGAAATGTGCTAGGTCATGGTTATTGGGAAAGACATGAGAAGGTAGAGAGTTCTAAAGCTTTGACATGCAGGGAAAGAAGCAGTTATCAAAACAGCTCACCCTTGAGTTGCCGATGACCACACAATAATCGTGATGCAACAGCTTGCCAAGTATTGCATGGTCTAGCTAGTGATGGGGGCACACAAGCAGCCAGCTCTTGGGAGCAAAAACCAAAGTTTCTCAAAATTATTATTAGAGTTTAACTACGCATGAACTTTTAATGTAAATATATATTTTTTTCCAGGGACGGAGGTGTGTGCTAAAAGATTGCTGCATGATTGCTGACAATACAGTTCTACCCCCAGAAACTGTTGTCCCTCCATTTGCTATATATTCTGGGTCACCTGCAAGCCATACTGGAGATTTACCAGAAGCAACACAAGATCTTATGACAGATTATACCAAGTCCTGCTACCACCATTTTATCAGAGTCAAAGATTTACCTCCACAAGCCAAAGAAGGAACTGCAAAGCTAATTGAAATTTAATAATATATTCCCCACAGACAAACGTGCTCTTTCTTAAGCTACAAAGGCAACATGTTACATGCAATATTTCCTGCTGGTGGAGAAAATTTTGTTCTACATTATGTATATCACCTTTTGAAAATAGTTCTTGATTGATAGGGAAAACCATGGCTCACATAATTAAAAACATTTATGTTATATTGCTTATGTGTATGGATAACAGAGTTTGTGTGAAACATTTCTTTTCCTTAAACTACAAAGTTGTTTTTGAAACAATAAACTTGCGTTTTATATTTGTATGTGCATTTATAGTAATAAATTTTTATATTAAAACTGAAAGATAAACTTCAGCATGTGTAATGATTCAACAATATTATTTATTGAACTGGCTTTATATCATTCATTTCACTGACTTTACATGTTATTTCTGCAGCCAATGTTTCAAAGTTGTATCAGTTAATCCACTGAACACTGATTCTGTCTCAGCAAGGCACGATATAATATTTATGGCACTTAAGTCTTTAATAATTTGTCTTATTTTAGGATCTATTATACTGTGTGCAGTAGCCAGAAGCTTAAGTATTTTGTGAATTCTTGATTTTACGAATATACTAATAAATATTATTTGATCTTGAGTACCCAGTCTTCCATTTCATCTTGTAAGTAGCAAGAGGAGATGAGATGCAAATGGTGGCTGTAGCACACTCAATGATGAACTCATAGTACATGGATGCAATACTTGCCTTTAACATTTTAGTAAAAAGGATATATGACAAAATGTTCCATACTTAAAACCTACAAAGACAAAACGGAAAATGTTTAGAAGGGAGTTCCACAAGCACGATGTGGGAAGAATAAAAGATGAAAGAATGATTTCAAATATGAGGGGTTTGAGTTGGTTATTGAATATTAATATTCATAAAATAAGGTGAACCTTGCTGAATGATGTATCTGAAGGCCACAAGCAAAAGTCAATGAGTGGCTTGGAGTATGTTGTCTCATGGATAAGTTAGCTATGTTACACCTTACCAGATTTTGAAAAAATACGTACAGTTCCTTTGTCTGTTCCTGGCACTTCCTCACAAACACAGGAAACACTGGACCAGTGTGAAAAAAGTTTACTGCATTTAAATAAAAGTATATCATACAAAGTCTCCAAAACATTTTGTTTGATGATCACTTGCACACCTATAAATGCCAAAGTGCAGAAAAATCAAAAGCATTTGAATACAAATTCTGCCAGCTGGTTTGGTTATGACATTACTTTGGCAGCTGGCAAATACCTGCAGCAGATGAAGTTAATCTGAATACTACCTAAACTCTTGATTTATTTTAATATTATCTGGATAATAAGAAACCTACCTGAAATGGAAGTTTCTGCACATTATACTTGAAAATTACATGGACATTTTTTTTTTTTTTTTTTTAATACAAATTTGCCTTTTCCCGCATTAGTGAGGTAGCATTAAGAACAGAGGACTGAGCCTTAGAGGGAAAATCCTTAATTGGCCCCTTCTCTGTTCCTTTTTTGAAAAAGCAGAAACTGGAGGGGAGGATTTCCAGCCCCCAGATCCCTCCCCTTTTAGTTGCCTTTTACGACACGCAGGAAAACGTGGGAAGTATTCTTTCTCCTCTATCCCCTGGGATACTATATACATAAAAAAGGATGTTGAAAAAGTGTGAGAATATCGGATGGTCCAGTTCCAACAGTGTTGTATGGATATAAGAAATGGGCCCTAGGTAAGGAAGTATTGAAAAGGATGGATGTGTCAGAAATTAATGTAGTATAAGGAGTGTTGACTGAGTGAAAAATGGCAAGGTAAAAGAGAGGTGTGGTAGTAAGAGGAGTAAGTACGAGAGAGATGTAAAGGGTGTGCTGAAATGGACTGCACATTTGGAAGGGATTACTACAATGGTATACATATGAAAAGTGGAGAGAGCTTGGAAAATGGGTAAACCAAGGAGATGGAAGGATGGTGCAAATATGCAGTAGGGTGTGAGGGATGAATGGGATAGAGTGCATTGAAGTAATGTTGTATATAGAAGTATTATAAAAGGGCTGAACTAGGGCATATGAAGAGGTCTGGAGAAACCATGGAAAGGTCTGTGGGGCATGGTTGTGGATGGAGGCATCTTGTTTTGCTGCATTTTGTAAGACATTGAGAGAGTGGATGTGAGTAAATGAGGCCATTCTTCAATTGTTCTAGGTGCTACCTCACTATCACAGAAAACTGTGAACAAGTATGAAATAACAGGCATTGTACAATTTCAAATATGGTTCAAACTATGCACAAAGTGACGAGAAATAAGTACAAAACTTGTACAACTGTAAACAGTAACAGACTATACAAGTTGCTAGTTGTTAAGTTCATGTATATCATACTGACTTTCCATAATTTATGTGGTTTCTTTCTACTAAAGTGCAAAAGGATGGATCTATAAAATCTTTATATCATAATACCAGTTCATGTGTGTATTCTAGATTATACCATATATTTCTTGTTTCTAATAATGAAAGTAGAGAATGAACTAAGTACTCAAATACATTAATTGGAGGAAAAAATGAAAAAGAAAAATGTAGTCTTGAATAAGAGCTAAATAAATAGCTAACCACAGTAGGAGTAGTACATCTTATCATATACTAGAACATTTGAAAAATATCCATTGTGTGTGTAAGGGTGGTGGTGGTGCTGTGAGTCAGTGCGTCTATGTTTTCAGTTTAGTAGAAGGTTTAATCATTTGAAATGTACAGAGGTGTAATTAAAAATAATATAAATTAATAAAAAAAATGTATACGATATACATAAACTACAGAAACAGAACTGTATGAATACTCACTCCAATAATCCAAGTGCATTGTAAGTCTCGACTTCATCAAAACTGACATGCTGCATTTAGAAAGGCTCACAATCTTCATCAAATTTTCTGGGAATGTTTCACTGAAATTATGGAAGTCATAAGTTGAGTATCTTGTCAAAATTATTAGACCTGGAGCTATGACATTAGAAGATGCTTTCATGCTCTCCTTAATGCAACACGGTTCTGTATTCAAACTAATGCTCTTCCACTTGGTATTTGTAAAACTACATTTTTTTTCACTTCAAAATATGCTGTGTTTGAAAGAGTGACTATGTTGCAAAACTATGTTAAACCAGATCATATTCTGTCTTAAGTGAACTGATTCCCTAATATCTCAAATACTTCAAAACAAAACTAAGTGGAACAATGATGTGTACTGAATGGACCCTGAGTACTTGAAATCTTTTTCACTCCATCCTTCCATAATCAATTTGGTCTCCACTTAGAAAGGTTATGTTTTAACTCAATGATTACCTGTCATACAACATTTGGATAAATTCATATGTTTGATAAAAAATCTCATCTGCCTTTCTTCATGTTTCCTGGCTATACCTTGCTAACACAGGAATGGCAATCAAGTATGAAAAAAAAAAAATATTACATGAGTCTTCACAAAAGAGAAATTAAAAACTTGTAATCATATGTAACCATATTTATTTTGCTTCAGCTGTCTTAGTAATTTCAAAGTAATACATCTATTAAAGGTGCAGAGTAATTTCAAAAGTAATGAATTGTACACTGACACCACCCCCCATACTACATACTAAAAATGAATAAATATGATATACTAACAAAATCATCTAAAAACAACACCTCCATTTATTAGTTCTCTTTTTACATACAAAACTTTCTCTTCTTGTGGATGCCGATAAACTGCAGACTGAAGTATGACAATGACAGTGAATCCTCTAGCCTTCAGCAACTTCTGTTTCAAACGTGTTTGCCCATTCAGGTGATCTCCAGGTCTATATGTATGTGAGGATCCAATATCTAAAATAGCAATCCTGAAATTAAAACATCTATTTTCAGCATTTCAAGAAATAATGAAATGACATGGCAGAAGTGAGAAATTTCCTGAAACAATTGTAAAAGCAGGACACTTGCTGCAAAGGAGAACAATCATTATTAGCAATGGTTTTCATAAAGGAAACCCAGAATATTCTAGCAGAACATTTGTATATGTCACAATAATAGCATCATCTATACATGTACATATGAACCTTTTTTTTATATACTCCTCCTCCCTCTACATCTGTCCACTTTTACTTTGGTTTCTCATTAAAACATCCACTCATCCCACCTGATAATCTCTTTAGTTATTCTCTTAGTTAATAAGATTGCACACTAAATATCTAAGAACCCATTTTATTAACAAAGCACTCTATTCACATCCTAGTTGTTATTCATTACATTCAAAAGTCTCTTGTACACATAACCCTTTATCCTATTTTAACTTTGGTTTTTCCCATATTATAACATTTACTTTACCTAAGAACACTTTCCTTGATTATCCTTTTCACAATAATTTTCTCACACACCCATACAAGGTCAGCACTCTATGTTTTCTTCTCACATATGTATATCTCCTCCACTTCCTTCTATATTATCTGTTCTTTTATAACCATACCCTCTTCCAAAACCTATTTATCAATGTAATTAAATAGGCATCTATTAGGTACATTTCAAGTGTTATAAATACCTACCTAGAATAGTTTTCTGGAATTTCCAGAGAATTAATGCTGATATTGCTTTCTAATGCTCTTTCTGTTGGCTTCAATTTTACAAGATGTCCTTCATCATCTAAAACTAAAAGATGATCTGAAAAAAATGTTGAAAAATTACATTACTATGATAAAAATTTGAAACATTCATGTTCAAAGCAATGATAATGAATAACAATATAGAGCACCATAATTCAAAAGAATCATTCAGAAACTATATGTTATCTAAGTACTTACCAACAAAAATATCATTGTCTGTGATAACGCCCGATATAAGGTAATCAGGTTCATTCAAAATCTGATGAAGCATGCCCTTCAGATTTGATCTAGAGGATGGCTGGTCTCTAACTAACCTCCTCCCATTTTCTAAAAATTTTTCTGGAACTCGAGCAGAAGATTGGTAGAGGTCACCAAGTGCTTGATCTACTTCCAACAGCCTTCTTTGACTAGCACTTTCCTTTGAATATCTAGACATGTATCTAAAATCAAGAAAACTCTAATTATACGTCACAGTGTTTGAATATGAGCACAAACCAAATATTCCTTACCATGCATTACAATCAGTAAATTACTTATTCAATATACAGAAAAAAATAAGTTTCATGTTTTCATGAAGTTAGAATATAGCGTGTGACATGACTGTTGCCTTTGGCTTTATGCTCCTAGTATACAATTAATACAATGGAATGCAAGGAGCAACATGGGTCTTTTTGAAGCTCTTTGTTTTAATGGAAGAGATCAGAAACATATATATTTGTGTAGTAAGAAAGGGTAAGCAAACAAATGACTTCTGGATATTACCAATACAGTTTATATGTAACTAAGGTGATGCAAATAATATCAGTCATGGACCAAAATTTGTCAAGTCTGTCCAAAACATATTTATGCCGTTCCTTTCAATTGCTCTTTTTAGTAAATCAAACTATAAGTTAACAATACTGTTAAAGAAAAGACAATCTGCCTCGTTCAGAATAAAACTACTCGTGTATGTTTTCATTCCCACATGTGAAATCAGATAAATCTAGCCTTAAACAGCAGCTCAGACTGTAATTAGCCAGGCTTTTGATTTTTCTTAATGCCTGTATCAAACCAATTCTTAACCCTGTCTTTCATTATTTAAATATTTTAAAGTCTAGATCTAAATGGCTGTTGTAAGATTTGTTTGTCAGTCTAGGAATCATCTTGGTAGCTTGCTGCTGTACCCTCTCCACTAGCATGAAGATAATTTTCTTAATGCCCTATCATGGAAGCCTAGAATTTTTGTTCACATTTTTCCTGCTCCTATGCAATGTTTTTTTGGGTTAAGGTTTTGCATTCAACTTGCAATTACCTTGAGTTGGAGCTGGAAGTCTTCTATTCCACAGCTTAAACTGAGTCCAAGCTGCAGAGTTGGATTGTTGGTCGACTAAGCAGTTGGAGGCCACAGCCAGCAGGCCCATTCATATAACTATCACAGCCTGGTTGATCTGATATATTTTGTAAATAATTATCCAAGAATTTCCTTAATTTCTCCACTGTATATATGTATACATATTTTATTTTAATTGATCACCATTTCCCATGGTAACGAGATAGCACAAGGAACACACAAAGAAAGGCACGTCCACTCTCATCCATTCTCTAGATTTCATGTGTAATGCACCAAAACCACAGCTCTCATCCACAACAAGGCCTCACAGACCTTTCCATGGTTTACCCTGGATACTTCTCATGCCCTGGTTCAGTCCACTGATAGCACATCAACACTAGTATACTGCATTGTTCTAAATCACTCTATCCCGTGCATGCCTTTCACCCTCCTGCATGATCAGATCCCAATCACTTAAAATTTCATCCTTTTCACTCCATCCTTCCATCTCCAATTTGCTCTTTCTCTCTATCTCTTTCCTTCTCTATACATATATTTTTCATACATATTCACCATTTCTCACTTTAGCGAGGTAGCATCAAGAACAGTAGAATGAGCCTAACAGAGGAAAAATCCCACCCCTTTTAGTTGCCTTCTATGACACACAGGGAATATATGGGAAGTATTCTTTCTCCCCTTTCCCCATGGATTATATATGTATGTATGTATGTGTATGTATGTATGTATGTATGTATGTTTTAGATATCTGGGAGTGGATTTGGCAGCAAATGGAACCATGGAAGCGGAAGTGAGTCATAGGGTAGGGGAG
>JAYMFT010280991.1:0-10490 GCA_038088735.1 Panulirus argus | reverse complement strand
GTGGGAGAGAGAGAGAGAGAGAGAGAGAGAGAGAGAGAGAGAGAGAGAGTTTACCTACGAGTACTTACGACTTGAATTTACCGAGAGGCGGGGCTAACGCGCAGTGCTCACCGCAGGAAAATACCTAGAGTTACGAAGAACGCGTCTCGTGCTCTGGGTCATGTGTTGCCTAGACAACTACCTGCCCAGGATGCTGGCTTACAATCCACAAAAATACAATGTCTCCATCTCACACACGATCGAAACTTGCAACTGAAGTAGAAGGAGAACTGCAGAGACTTTCCCGATTGGCTTTATTCTCTTCGGTTGCACAGGCTATACAGGCGCTTTAGTGGCGCGGAATATCTGCATCAACAACTTGGCTTCAGGGAGTGGCAGAGGATGTGTGTGTGTGTGTGTGTGTGTGTGTGTGTGAGGAGCAGGAGAGACTGTTATGTTTGTGGGTTGAAATCCTCTAGAAGCCCAAATGCGGGTGAAGCAGGAAGGAATGACAGCCATCTTCGGCCCAAGTAGTAGTCTTGGCAACACGCAACTCGCACGACTCGGTCTTCGGAACCCTAACAAGACACCTCACCCCCTCCACATGTACACCCAAATACGAAACCTGATCGGCACACCTCACGCCAGTGGAGACCTCGGTACCCTCTATCCCACTTGGCTCAGCACTCACAACCACGATCCCGCCCCCGGAGGTGAACTGCTCATAAACCAATTGCAGCCTCTCAGTATCCTCCACCAGCCAACCAGATTCTCCAACCCTTCCACTTTCTCAGCGGCCAACGTCGCCAGACATTATCATCCCCTTCTCTCACTACACACATAGACCGCCAGGCCTGGAGCAAGCTATACAAGACCTATCTTCTAAGGACCTATCAATCCTGATACCACTCCATCTGGCACATCCAGTCCGCACAACTACCTAGAATGCCCTCACGAACTACAGGAAAGCTGACTTGGCCAGCCTCCACACATGGTAACAGAGCTCCAATTCTTCATTATAAAGAAGCAGCGTACGGTAGGCTCCTTTGGAGATACTGTTCTCTACGACGTTGTTCTTTTTTCACTTTTTTTTTTGCCTGACGCTGATACAGACAGCCTCGTCCAAGGTGTGTGTGTGTGTGTGTGTGTGTAATCCCCCTCCCGTACGATAAGGGAGGAACAGCTAGGATATAAATTACCCCTCGAGTAATAGCGTGTCGAGGAGGAGGAGAGGAAATTAATGGCACGATCTCCACTCGAAGGGATACTCAAGTCTCCCTCCTCCTCCTCCTCCTCCGTCGCCGCTCCTTCGGGGTCAAACAACTTTCAACTCTCTTCCTCTCGAGCTAAACCTCTCTCTCTCTCTCTCTCTCTCTCTCTCTCTCTCTCTTTCTGGTTTTGCAATTTTTCCCGTTCTCTTTTCCGGCCAGACCTCCCTGTTTCTCCAATAACTCCCCGTTTTCTATATTTCATTTTTGTTTTGGTCGATCTTTTCCACGCTAAACTTCCCGCTTTCTTTGTCGTTGTTCTCGGGGGGGCGACAAACCTAGGGCTTAGTGTATTTCTTTCCCGCCGTGCACCTCTGTCTCTCACTCTCTCTCTCTCTCTCACATGCAGTGCTTAGCTGCATATAGCGAAACGTCCAAGAGGGAGCGTCAGGAGCTCAAAGAGCTGGGCTTACATTGCAACAACACTCACATCTCTTACTACATACGTAAATCTGCAAGCCGGATGGAAAAGCTGGAAGCATCATCACTTCCATTACCGTTACATTTCAAAGGATTGTCTGACTGTCTGTCCAGTCAGCTGTTTCATGAGCTGGGTATTTCGCCAGAACAATTACTGAAAATTACAATTTCCACAGATACTCCCGGTTCAGAGGGGAAAGTGTCGCGTCGATTGCAGTTATCTCCGGGATTACATTAAACCATTTATTACTGGCATTTCACTCACGACTACCCTTTCAGCAAACCATTATTCCTATATAGTTAGAGTCACTGTATCCATGTCGTATAAATTAGGTAACACACGCACAACCACGTAATAATAGAGGAAGGGCAGATTACACACTGTATGTGGGTCTTTGAGTTGTGGCACCTGATAAAGACTTTGGAAGCCAACCCAAAAACGACCAACCAACCGACCAACTGTACAGCCTGCCGGGCATCATAACCACGCTGGTTGAAGATGTTCATGAGAGAGAGAGAGAGAGACAGAGAGAGAGAGAGAGAGAGAGAGAGAGAGAGAGCCAGCCTCATCTCTCCCATGACTTCGGAAGCAAGACGGTACACCAACTCTCGAGCAAGACGGTACGAATCCCTTAAGCAAGACGGTACAATTGCCAAACACGACGGTACGAATCCCTTAAGCAAGACGGTACAATAGCCAAACACGACGGTACGAATCCCTTAAGCAAGACGGTACACCAACTCTCGAACACGCCGGTACGAATCCTTTGCGCAACACCGTACGATCCTTGAGCAAGACGGTGACAGCTCTCCAACAAGACGGTACAAGCCTTGAGGCCGAAGAAGTCGACCCTTGAGAAGAGAAAGAGAAGGTTGTGGCCCTTCAGCATGAAGGTACGAGTCCTCAAGTAGCACTTGAGGCCTGTGCGCCTTGAGCGACCCTTGAAGGAGTTTAGGTGAAAGGCCAAGCCATCGCGTAACCCATCGTGCTCAAGGGATCAACGCCGTACCGTCTTACTCTTGCAATATGTTCATGATATATGAAGGCGACGTTCGACGACTGTCTCTTGAGTTAACCGTCTGGTCAGTTCGCAGAAGTGAAGCTGCCAGGGAGGGAGTTAATCGGTGCGTTCATAAGGTGCTCTGGGACGGCAGGAACCCGAAGGGGGGAAGCAAATTCACGCTTGGTGGCTACAAGACCAGAGGTAAGCCAGCCGGGGATTATGTCATCTCATTTGTCATACGTGAATCGCGCAATGAATGGCATTTGATATCTTGTAACGAAATTAATACAATTCGGAGAGAGAGATTATATTTATTCATTTACTTTTATTTCATTATACTTGATAGCTGTGACCTACGTCAGCGAGGTAGCGCCAGGAAACAGACGAAGAAAGATCCATCCACTCATATACACACATATATACATCAACATATACATATATACATACGTACACATGCATATACACATGTGCACATGGACATATTCATACTTGCTCGCCTCTATCCATTCCCGACGCCACCCCGCCCCACAGGAAACAGCATCGCCACCCCCTGCGTCAGCGAGGTAGCGCCAGGAAACAGACGAAAAAGGCCATATCCGCTCACATCCATTTCCTAGCTGTCATGTGTATTGCACCGAAATCACAGCTCCCTATCCATATTCAGGCCCCGCAGACCTTTAGTTTATCCAAACATAATATAGTCTGCTATGTCACACGTCATTCGACTTTTGTTCCTAGATCGTATACCGTTGTCGACCTCTTTAAAGGTTTTTCATTTCAGATTCGACGCTCATCATGTCGTGGGTACTGGTAAGATGGACGTGTGACTGCAGGGTTGTGTGGAGGAATACAGGCAGTGGGTATTGGCGGGCTCTCAGATGAGGGCCCGGGTCGTGTCACGGGGGAGGTGTTGGTGTGTTGGAGGAGGCTATATCACCCTCTGTGAGGGCAATGCTCCACCCTGAGCTAGAGCCATTTTGACCTCCTCATGACAACAGCCCCATCCGTGTACACCTGTCGGGCTGTTAAGGCGAGGTTTGAGCAACA
The DNA here is from genome assembly GCA_038088735.1 of Panulirus argus. Lineage (NCBI taxonomy): Eukaryota > Metazoa > Arthropoda > Malacostraca > Decapoda > Palinuridae > Panulirus > Panulirus argus. Next base: position 6,772 of record JAYMFT010280991.1, on the reverse strand, counting down.
CCCGGGGATCACAGTGTTGCCACACCCACCCACATCCCTGACCCTGGGCTGTCATGAATGAAGACTTCCCACACAACGGCCGTCGTAGTCGCGCTACGGTCATCAGTCATGCCTTGCAGGCATGGCAACACCTTCGTAACCAAGAGGGACAACAGCTGACGACATCAGAGTTAGAGGCATCATCCATACCTCGACGCTTGAACAGTGTTCTGGACGCTGGAGGTGGCTTTACCAAATATCAGTGTAGTAAACGTGAGATGCCATTACTCTATCCTTCGCCTATTATCATATTACTACCGTGATATCTAATGCATGAGTACTAAATGCTACTTAAGGATGCAGTCAGCATATGCATTTACACATTGTTGATGTTGCCAAAGGAGCATATAAGCATTACCATGCACATATTGTTTACTGTATGTGTTTGATACGGATAATGTCCTCACTGTCATTCCCAGTTGATATAGCCATGTAAATCATATTCATATGGAATATGTTAATAACAGCCGGCAGAAAATGTATACATATTCTACATGGCAACATTGTGGCATGCAGACGTGAATTATCGTCATGAACTGTAATTTTCAGATTATTTTTTAAGCGGTAGCACATAGTCAGTGGGATGTTATTAGGATAATAGCACATAGTCAGTGGGATGTTATTAGGATGTTATGAACACTGTACATTCAGCCAGAGCTGGAATATGACGAAAGTGTCTGGACATCTCACTTTGATGAGCCACTCAAGACCGACAGAACCAAAGGAATGACTGGAATTACGTACGAGCAGAAGAGGGAAGCCCTTGATCTGTCGTCTCTGGATATGAGGAGAGTTAGAACTGAAGACAAAACGCAGATTTCTTGAGCACCAACGACACTAACGCAGTACATTTTGTTGATCTCATGAGAGTATCCAGAACAAGATGAGATAATTGAGTCAGACAAGAGAAGTGTACGGATGAACGTGAGGAAGTGTACGGAGGGACGCGAGGAAAGATTTCTTCAAAAACAGAATTCTGGACTCGTAGAACACATTAAACCAGGAAAAAGTGAATGCAAAGATCTCTGGGAAATTCAGACTCCCATGATACAAATATGCATTGATAGGGTCCCACGGCCGTAAGGCCCCTTGTTTCATGTATATAACCAAGCATTAACATGTATGTAATAGCAATAACACACACACCAGCCAAAGCCACATAGATACTAGGTGTGTGTGTGTGTGTGTGTGTGTGTGTGAGCTCGAAACGTTATATTGCTGCTTTGTTGAAGCTTTGATAATAATGAACAATAATACACTTCGGAAATGAGACACATCATGATGTAATTGCAAATGTCGCCTATTAGTATACCATGAAAAAAGTAATTGAATTACGTAACTGGTATTGTTCAAGTGTTTATCATTCTTAACACCTGATGAGATAATTATGATCCCCGTGAATGTGTCTGAAAAACTTAGTTATAAGTATATATATATATTTTTCATGTTGGGGGCTTCAGTCACGGACAAAACTCCACATCGAGGCTGGGCCTTAACTGAAGTATAGAGAGGCTTATGAAATGGAAAAAGAGGAGGCAAGGAAAAGTATCTACAAACATTGGAGGAAGTAGAAGACCTGTCTTAAAATATGTCAGGTCATAGTTATTAGGAAAAAACTTGAGAAGGTAGAGAGTTCTAAAGCTTCATTTGTAGGGAAAGAAACAGTTATCAAATCGGCCCATCTTTGATTTGCCAATAGCTACGCAGTAATCATGAGACGTAGCAGCTTGCCGAGTATTACGTGTATTGTGGGGGCACAAGTAGCCAGCTCTGGGGAGCAAAAAACAAAGTAATGCCTGTAGAAGAGGGAAAGTGAACCAATATTGTGGTGTGGGGCAACCGGGTGAAGTTTTGAAGTTCGCCTTGGAGAGTTTATAAGTCGGACCACTTTCCACTCAACCCTGTCAAGTAAGGATGCAGAGCTAGAACCACCCTAGATGTGAGAGCAATACTCCATACAAGGACGAATCAGTCTTTAGGATAATCGGAGCAACTGTTTAGAAGAAAAGGAATTTGACATTTAAACAGGACTCCCAGTTTCTTAGAGGCGGACTTAGTCGTTTCCTGTAATGTTACAGTAATACCAAGTGGTGGAAATACAGAAATGTCAAAGGAGAGACCAGAGTTGTGAAAAGGTTTCGATAGAGAGATAGGTAGAAATTGGGTCTTAGAGTCATTGAATATAATCAGGTTTCGTCTACCCCACTGAGATATTCTGTCCAAGTCTGAGTTTATTGAGGAATTTGTGTCGAGATGAGATGAAGATCAAGTGAGAGAAGAGGGAGCAGAGTTAAAGGATGTGGAGGAACGCGGTGTTGAGTCATCAGCGTATGAGCGCATAGGATTATTTGTGGAGGAGAGGAAATCGTTGAAAAAAAGGAGAAAAAGTGTAGGGAACAGGACAGAACCTTGAGGGACACCGCTGTTGATGGAGAAAGGAGAGAGGCTGATCCACCAACAACCAAGGAAATAAATCGGCGAGAGACGAAACGATATTAAGGAACAATGTGAGGGAGGAAAGCCAAAAGATGGGAGCTTATAATATGAGACCTCGATGCCACAACCTGTCAAAAGCTTTGGATATGTCAAGAGCAACTACACATGACTCCACAAAATCTTTCAGGGATGATGACCAGACTAGTAAAATAGGAAAGAATATCACCAGTGGATTTCGCTTTACGGTAGCCATACTGGTGATCAGCGAGAAGACTGTGAGATTTAAGATGTCTAAGGATATGGGAATTGTGGAAGGATTAAAAGACTTTGGAAATTGTAGATGTCAAAGCAACAGGACGCTAGTTAGAGGAGTCAGAACGGTCACCCTTCTTAGGGATGGGATGCTTCCAGGAAGAAAGAAAATTTCTGATTTTTAATTGAAACGGAAGAGACGAAGAAGCACAGGTACAAGTTCAGAGGCACAGTCTTTCAGTACACGGGGATGGATGCCATCAGGACCATAAGCTTTGCTTGTGTCCAGAGAGAGAAGCGCTTTTCGAAGTTTAAAAAACGATTGCGGAGAGGGGCATAGAATTAGTAGGGGTGAAAGAAAGTTAGAGTCATCCACGGTGGAGTTAGAGGAGAAACGGGAACCAGAGTTGCTTTGTCCATGGGAGAGACAGCTATGGTACCATCAGAACGAAGTGAAGGAAAGGCAGCACGACAGTTGTTGGCGATGCCCTTAGCTAGAGACCAGTGAGACCTATCAGTGGATGACGAGGAGAGGTTATCGCACTTCCTTTGAATAAAGGAATGCTTCGCCTCACGGATAACGTGCTTGTAGCGATTACGGGCAGTGATAAAAGCTGAATGGGAGCCAGAGGAAGGAGAGTTTTTCCAAGCCTGATATGCCTGATCCCTTGCCTGAATGGCCTAAGAACAGGAATGGTTGTCCATTGATCAGATGAAGAGGTCACCTTGGAGGATGAGGGGATAAATGCTTCCATTCCCGCGAGAATAAACTCTGCTACGCATTTGGCAGAGACAAAAACATCACCATGACACAGTAATTTACCCAAGGAAAGTCAGAAAAGAGGTTACGTAAGTCATTCTAGTCAAATTTGTATAAGGTGCCAGTATTTATGCTTAAAAGGGGCTGCTTACCATGTCCATTTTGTCCTGATGTTGAAAAATGATACAATAATTCTCACTTACTCTTTCAAAGCAGGTGACACAGGTTAATCAATGTTGGTATGTTACCACAGCAATGCCAGGGAGAGATCAGTGGTTAAGAAGGCAGCATAACGTACCACTACATTATGATAAGTGATTACACAAATCATTCAGTACTGTAGAGTAAGAGGTGATGATCAAGCTTAATTTTCAAGATATCAAGGGTGTTGCTCTGAACAACATTTTTTGGGAGCTTATTCCATGAATCAAAAATGTCGTTAGCAATGAAATATTTCATAGAGTCCAGAATAACTCAGAAACCTCTAAGTTACATACCATTTCCTCTCATTGGTAGTGCTGGCACTACTGAAAAGAAATTTTCAATATTGTTGTTATTGAATCCTTTAAGTATTCAAAACATTCAATTAATTTGCCTCACAGATACCTCTTGCTTACATAGAACAAGTCTAATTCTCGCAATCTGTCTTCATATGGTTTCTTTCGTAAGTAAAGAATCAATTTAGTTGCTCTTCATTGCACTGCTTCCAATTTAAGTACAGTCATCCCTTGATTTAACAGACGTCAATACAACAGAATTCGGGTCTAATGACCAGGTAGATAATAATACATTAATTAGTAATAACTGAAAAAGAAACCCAAACACCGGACCATACACATTTCATATCGCACTTGTTTTTGGAAGCATGGGGTATACTTGCTTTGTTTCGTTCTTAGGGAGCTTTCACACCAACGTGACATGTGGCAGGGTAGCAAGTGGCAGGAGGCAAGTGGCAACTCGTGACACAGTGATTTCAGGCCAAAGTGACAAGTGACATCTGGCACATGTATGATTTCCTTTCTCAGTTCACAAGTCATCATCGGATGATGATGCCAACATAATTGCATTGATCGGTGTTGTAAGTGCCAGGAGAAAACAAAGAAGAGGTGGTAGGTACACCTATATCTGAGAGACAATGTAGGGATTCCCAGTGCATATGAAATTGCAAGGCAACTATAGTTGCTTCCATATAAGTTTCAGCAACTTTACCATATGCGTAAAGAGGAAAACTTCTGGGCCACATATTTCCATGCCTTATCCTGCTCATCGTTTGAGCTGTAATCTGGTGATGTTGTATCATACAAACACTTGTAAGTTTCAACAACTTGAACAAAGTTTGCATTAAATGCCTCACTTTATTGAAGAGGCATGCTGAATAACTGTTCGTGAGAACGTAAAGAAATCGTGTACTCCTCTCCACAGACTGTGCAACCAAGGCAGTGTTGTCAAACGTGGTTGGAGAAAATCCACTGGAAGACTCTTCAAAATCCACTACATACGCCATAAATTCGATAGTTGTTTTTTGTTTGTGTCTTTAATGTTATTCGTATTAATATCATCTTGGTTATCAATCACTTAGCTATGAAAGCTCCATTAAATTTGACAACACTGGACTGAGGTGGCACATCGCACGTTGAAGAAAAATGATCCAGTTCGATGCTGGAGTGGCATCCAAGTGACACTTAGTACATGCAACGTGTCATTCCATTCCTGTGTGAAAGGTTTCAATTGTTTCTAAAGGTTCGTTTTCAAGTGGCATGCCACGTGTGACATTACTTTTGAGTGAAAGCTCCCTTAGTCTGCCTTAAGCTATCGTGCAGTCAGGTTGTATACAAAAAATTGTGACTTTATTAGATAATTATGCAATCCTTACAATTCAAAATGGCATCAAGTGATAAAGGACTTACAAGAAAGCATGTGAACTGTATGTTGTATTACTGTATATTAAAAAAATGGTTATTTTCAATTTAACGGACTTCTGGCATTAATGGACACCCTTCCCCTCTAATAGTTCGGTAAATCGAGGGATTTTTGTATATCCCCGTTTAAGCGGAAGGGACCCAAAACTGCACTGCATATTTGAGGAAGGGTCTAACTAAGGTATAGTTGTAATATTACATCCTTGCTTTTGTATGAGTTTCTGTTAATAAATCCTATTGTCTTATTTGCTTTTATGACAGATTTGTTGCAATGCTAGGTGAATTTGAAGTTGTCAGAGACAGTGTCCCCTGGATCCCTCACCCTAGGGGTGTCCTTTATCTTGTAGCCATCAGTTCAAAATCAAATCTTTTATTGAGGTTTCCTACTTGTAACAGCTGACATTTATTGATTTTTTTTTTTTTTACTAAACTGCTGTTTCCTACATTAGCAGGGCAGCACCAAGAAACAGGTGAAGAAAGACACATCCACTTACATACACACATATATACATATTTTGCTACACACCATGATTAACACTAAAGTTAAGGGATAAAAGTAAACACCACGAATAAAAGCTATTTACATTAAAAGAAACAATTATTTACAGGGTAAAAAAAGTTATCGCGATCCAGATTAGTTTTCAAACTAAGAAATCTCTTCCTTTACACTAGCACTAATTATAATGATATTAATAAACCTATAACTCTTTACCTATGGACAAATGGATATAACAAATAAATGCAGGGCAGTTTAGCAGGTACTACGATACAAACTGGGGACAAGAGAAACTTACACAACAAAACTTATCTCAACTGTCAGCTCTGAAAGAATCAAAGACACAACACTTCTTGGGGTATTTATAGGAGGTAACTATACAGGGTCAGTTCTGATTGGTTAAGAACAACAGATATGGAAATGAGATGATGACGTCACTCAAGTTGTGATTGGCCAGTAGTCCTCCAGGCATTACATAAGATGCCACCTTCCGGCATGACTCATCATGCACCTGCTGTCCTGGATTAAGGCCTAACGCACACATGAACATAATACTTCCAGGATGAATCACACACACCTGCTACCATTATCTAACATGCCACTTCACGCATGACTGCACTCACACCTAAACTGGACATGTACTTGCTTAATAATATGATACCTGAACAATATGAGATAATACAATACATGCTGAATAACACAATTTCTTAACAATACACACACATATACACATACATACACATATATATATACATACATACATTACATATATTATTTATATTTATTTATTATACGCGTCAGCGAGGTAGCGCCAGGAAACAGACGAAGAAAAATACCCCATCCCCCCGCATGCACACATATATACATACA